>SRHC01002482.1:95450-264829 GCA_004794325.1 Pomacea maculata
AAAAAAAAAAAAAAAAAAGAGAGAGACTAAAACGGGTAAATTGAAAAAAAAGAAGAAACTATGGCATAGATGCTTCCACTGGCTGCAGCAGAAGATAAAAAAGTTAATAAACCCAGCAGTAGCACCGGAAGTATTTGTAGTTTGTAACAATTTGGTAGCCTGTTTAGTAAACTGTTACTTGAACGATTGAAGAAGTGTTTTCCACAAGAAACAACAAGTGCTTACTGTTTGCATCTACTTTGTGGTTAAGATCGCATTCTGCGTTCTGTCATTTACCATGTGTTAAAAGCTGTATCACACGATCAGTCATCTAAAGGTCCTTTTAAACTTTCTGTCGTTTACTTTGTGTTAAATTAAATCTGTATCACTCGTTCTGTCATCTCGTAAAGCTCCCGAGTACAATAGACTGATAAGTTCTTTTATTATAATGGGATTGTTGAAAGAATCGCCAGTGCAGTGTTGCATGTAGAAGGTGAGTCTGTCTTTATAAAGGAATTTGTAAAGAATTGCTCTACAGGGTTACTTTTAGTGTCTATAGTGCAAGCATAAAAGAGCTTTGTAAAAATAAAAAGTCACATGTCTTTTAAGAGTGCATTTTCTTTAGAAAGAACCAACCTACCAAAGGAAAGGTATGACATAATTTTCGCTCTAATGGACACCGGGATCGCTCGAAGCCAAAGGTAGCTCCGGACACGTGCGCTTTTTCGTGTCCCAGTACAGCTTGGTGGTTGCTTGCTTCGCTTCGCTTGATCTAACGTCAGTGGACTGAATCAATTCTTCTTGCTGGAAAAAAAAAGTTACAGAGAATAGGAGAATCAAGGGAGACAAAATAGCTACCAACTTTTACTTCCGTTTACACACGAGAGTATAGGACCTTCTTTATTTTAACACCGAGGCTGCACTTAAATGAGACCATTTCGCTGAAGAGGACACACACACACAGAGTTTACAGTAGTCACTATGGATGCTCCTGATACTCCTGGAGCGGGTAAGGGCGTCCAAGCAAATGCAAATGGAGAAAGGAGATCGAGCTGCGGGAGGACAACAAAAGTCGCGTCTTGTGGGGGAGGATACAGCAACAACAGTCACAGCCGGGGTGTCTGAAGTTGCAGCGACCACTGGTGTGGGTGACAGCAGAACTACAAACACTGCATATACGTGTGGAGGGGTAGATGCGGGTGGGAAAGTGGGTAGAGAGGGAGGGCGTGCAGAAGGTCGATAGTTCCTCGTCGCCCAAGTTCAGGCCGGTCTGCGCATGCTCCACAATCTCGCCAATCGCAGAACACGACACGGCAGCGTAATCCGCGACAAGCCTTCTTCATCTTGATTTATTGCCCACACCGGGCAGCGAGTGGGTTAATGGGGT
The DNA here is from genome assembly GCA_004794325.1 of Pomacea maculata. Taxonomy (NCBI): domain Eukaryota; kingdom Metazoa; phylum Mollusca; class Gastropoda; order Architaenioglossa; family Ampullariidae; genus Pomacea; species Pomacea maculata. The sequence goes on from SRHC01002482.1 coordinate 96,817, forward strand.
GGCAATGTCTCGAGACTGGCCGCTCATAACGCGGTTACGTTCATCGGGTGGAATTTACTAGCCGGAGAACGCGGGGGTTCAGGTTCTGCGGATCAGATTAAGCCGTATCTAGCTTGTCGAGTTTCTTGTTTTTTCCGATATTTCCGCTGAAGGCAAATCCTGTTTCGCCATGCGTCAGCATCCGTACTGCTAACAAACGTGGCTGTCAGAGGGTAGCATCATCATTGCATCTTCATCTTCGCTAACTCAAGGAAGATGTTTTCGATGACTTGTGCGCTGTCTTCCATGTGCTTTAATGTCTCTTTCCTTTTTAATAATATCAGTGGGGATGTACAAGAAGAGTTCCTTAACTGTAAGACTGCGAGAAATCCTGTCCTACTTCATGCATGACGCACCCACGCACGCATGTACACACATCCCCACAGGGTGGCATATTAGTTAATGGTTGATGGCTAGAAATCGTGTTTTTGTCATAATTACCTTAGCTTGCTGAGCCCCGGGGATGGGGTCTCGCCATCTGTGCAATGGGTGTTTGTGAAATATATCTGCACAAGCCCAGCGGGTTTTGAATGCACAAAGAGGAGAAGACCTACCTGAACTATGTGTCTTTGTGATTAAATATTTTTAACGACGACTAGAGGGGGAGCTAGGTTGGGTCTGCTGTGTTCTGCTTATTTTTATGCTTTGAAATCAAGGGATGATTGATGGTCCTGTCGTAGATTTAGTGCATGGCTGAGCGAACAAGAGAAATATCAACTTCTGTGTGAACAAAGTGACAAAGATTAATTTATAACTTTTGTGTGTAGGGGAAAAGATAAAATGTAATAAGTTTAGTGTAATGGTAGGGGAAAATATGTAATGTAATAACTTTAATGTATAAGTGAACGAGAGTCGATGTAAAGTAATGATGTTAGCTTTTTTCAAGTGATGAAGATAAACTATAATAACTTTTTGGTGTATACGAAAGTGTCAAAGATAACGTGTAGTAACTTCAGTGTGTGCAGAAACTTCTGGAAAGCCACGATCTTCACGTTTTGCATCTTGCACTGTACTACAAGGTAATTCGTTTGTATGCCCCATAATACATAATGTTGTATTTATTTATTTTTTATTTATTTTGTATATTTTTTCTCTATTTTTTTTCTTTATTTGAAAAATCTCCACCTTAGTAGTTTTCAGCTTGACTGTCACATGCCTTATAGCCACACCTATCTTTAGAATCTCAGGCATCCATTCGTCCAAAAAACATAGAACTGCCAACAGAGAGAAAATAAATACAGCTAAAAACGACATCTCACGCCAACAACCGAAGACAAATCATGACATTCCACGTCTTGAAATCTTTTTTTTTTTCTCACTGTTTTTATTGAGCTCACAAAATCCATTCCAATGGCGAAAGAGACAGTAGCGGCAACACCAAGCAGCAGCTTGTTAGAACAATGCCCAGAAAGATTACAGAAGGTGACAGGAGGGACACAAACACCCGAATATCACGAACGCACATCGACCTCTCGGCGACACCCTGTCGCGCCGGTGACATGACCACCCGTGTGTGGATACAACCATTTCGCTCGACACAGGCGGCCACCCATTGTACCCGTTCCTAAAGGACAGCTGATACCGAAAACATGCTCTGACAGCTCCGGTTACCAGCAACTGCCGATTGTCACACATAGTCTTGATGTCAACTGATTTTACTCGTAAGTTCTTTAAGGTTCGTCGATCTGCCTGATACCGATGCCCACGTCGAGCGGCAATGTTTGATGTAGTCACGCACCATGACTTGTTCAGGGTTTGTCGTCCGCGTATTTTTACACTTGGCCAGCGAAAATGTACTCATAGACCTTGCTAATGTTTGCAGGAGAACTCTTTTTAGAATGCTTTATGTGCCTTTAAATAGAAAAAAACGCAGCACGGATAAACTTAAACAATTGTCAGCAGCAAACATAAATGGTGAACTAAACTTCAGCTGTCGCCAGAGCTGGTGGCTGTGAGAAGGAACTCAACTCTCATTACTTTGGCGCTGACACTTTTCGCTGTTGTCCACTTTATGGCAGCAATATTTTAACGGATTTCTAAATGCATTGCACAGTTTTATTTGAAAGGCATTAGCTTTTTGTCGCGCTATATCTTGGGATAATCTTGACAGATAAACTTTATTGAACACTGGGGACCATTTAGGGAAGAATTGAAAATAGACTTGAGGCATGAAAACTATTTCACGATTTGTTTATTATTTTTTTTTTAAGCATTATTATTGCTAAAGGGGATACATTGACTCTGTGTGTGTGTGTGTGAGAGAGAGTGAGAGTGAGAGTGAGAGAGAGAGAGGTTTTAAGGGAGATAAGAGAAGAAGAGATGAAGTGAATCAGCTAGAGAGAGAGATTAACAGTGTTGTATCATGGTGTATCTGATACCTAGCCACCATATTGTAAACAAAAAAGAACGAGAGAGTAAAAGCTAAAAGCTAGCCTTCTATTTTCCAGTGCATATTCTGTTATGTAGTATGTCCACGAAACACGGGCGTCTAAAAGGCATTTTACAATGGCCGCACACCAGTCTTTTCAAACAGATATCAAACAAACAAAGGATCTCATTACAGCCCAAGCGGGTTGACAGTCCATCCTAGTAATTATGACATCAAAAAGCAAATATGACTGTCCATTAGAACACCTCAAGTTTGCTCAGCATCTCTTTTAGTGTCGCTCCTCTTTACAACCCTCACAGAAGGCAAAGCTGCCCATGTCCTTGTTCTTATTTATCTCTTACACAATGATTGGACAGAAAGACAGCAAGAGGGAGGGCAGAGGGCAAGAGAGAGAGAGAGAGGAAAGAGACTCACTGAAAAAAAATGAGAATGAGAAATGGAAAAACCAATTACGAATCTGGAATTTATTACTATTCAGGATCATGTAACAGGACTAGCTACTTCAGCAAAACCAACGGCTTGGGCCGGTCAGTAGTAGTATCTCAACTGGACGCAAAGACCGCCACGGGAAAGTGAATGTCCCAGAAGAAATTTTGCTGCCGCCCGTTGAGAAGCGGGAGGTACCGCAAACACCAGCCCGAACAAACCAGCGCGTGAAATGCAGGAGCTTCGATGTTGTCGTGATGCTGATGTTGTTGTTGCTACCGTCGACGTCGTCGTTGATGTCGCTGGCGCGGCGGATAGAGTGGTCAGTGAGCTCCGGACGAGGCCCAGAAGGTGTGGCTGGGGGAAGAGACACAAACCACATGTCGTCAGCTAGAGGTCGCCACGGGTCACGTGCTGAACACGTCGCTAGGTGGCGTGCTGAGAACCCCTTTAAACACTAGTTTTATTTCTGTAGACATTGTCATTTAGTTATTATTATTATTAAACAACTCAAAGTCCACATTCGTACCGTACAGCCATTCAGTGACCCATCTGGTCATTCATCTCTTGCTACTGGCATGTCGGAATGGTCACCGTAACCTGAAGATCCAAAATGCCAGAGTAATGTGAAGATGAGAGGGCATCGCACCTGTTACTGCCGGCTGTCGAAGGAGTCTGGTGGAAGTACAATATCTTGCAGAGCTTCCAGCATGTCAATCCTCTGTCTAAACCTCTGCCTCTCCTGCATATCTCTTTCCTCCCATGGCTGGCCGGACAGCAGCAGATCCACCAACGCCTTGGAGTCTACATCGGATGTGCTCGAACTGCCATTTTCTTCCTGAAATAGTTTACTCCATTAGACACAGCATGCCAACACTGATCCGAAACTAATGGTTAGACCCTGGCTGGCTCTGCTTGAAGCAGACTGACCGCCATATTGGAAGGAGTAAGGGGATTATTAGCTCAATAGTTTAAAACCCCTGTATTTTCGTATTTTTAATAAACTGTCAACGTTACACGATTTTTTTTCTCCTTGAACTGCTTTCCCTGACTTCGTTTCAAAGCTAAGGAGGTAGGTGTCGATCTGTTCATGTCCCATGCTAGTTTGCTTGACATTGTGAGCAGTGATCATGTCAGCAACTTCTCACAGGGCGAGCAGGGTCTGTTCGGTAGTTTTAGGGACAAACATACAAACGATACAGGATGTTTATGACAGAAATGACCGCTGATAGCACAGTTGATTTGACGTTGACATCTCTAACTCTCTGCTGAGATAGTTGAACAGATCATGACAGGAAAGATAAAAGAAAAGAAAAAAGAAAAAAAAAGAATCATACAGATAAGGTAGTAACGAAAGGATGACTGATCTCTCATCAGACAGTTGTTATGGAGGTCATTAAGGTGTCCAGAACAATTCCAAACAGTTATCCAGATTGACAACAAATTTATATGCTAGTTAAATTGATAGGAAACTGAAGTAAACAAGTTGCGAAAGATATATCAACATACAACTGAAAGAAAAAAAAAAGACGTGACGCTGGAAGAAACCCCACCTTCCCTGAACAACTTATTATGACAAACTGCACAAACTTTATTTTAAGACTACGCCTTCTCTGGAAACTAAAAATAAACAAAACTAAAAAGAAGTGAACAGTAAGCAAGAAAAGGACAATAAAGATCAGAATGCTGGAAGAAAAGAGAGCCGGAAATTAGTCGAGAAGAAAGTCTTCTCTCAACTGTACGACCTCAGTAAAAACATTTCATACTCAGTATACAGGTAGGAAAAGGATTGCTCTAATCCCTTAGCTTGCACAAAGAAAGAAGTCCCAACCCGCTGTGTAGAAAAGTAAGTTCACAAACTTAGCTTACCATGGGAGAAAATCTCTTTCGAAACTGCAAAAAGAGAAGACAATCGTTATTACGAAAACATTATCCTGAAATATGTTTTGTGCTGTAGTAGTAATAAATCAGAAGCTGGAATTATTCACATAAAAATGTTTTTTTTATGACACTGCATTTTCTGTCCTCTGTATTCAATTGTCTTAATGTAAAATAAAAGTATGCTCGGAGGAGAGCACTGGTAACATAACAATGTCCAACAAACATTTTCAACTTTCCTCCAGCGTGGATCCGGGCCTAAAAAAGCAAAGCTCAATATTCCAGCAGAAATGTGTTAGTTTTAGTCGTACAAAGTGTGCAGTCATACACAGGTCATGTACACGCTGGCAGTTATGTAACACACACATAGTTCACAATGATCATGCACGGGCATCCCCACAATCCAGTGCTTGTGTGGGTTATGAGGGGTTAATACTATAAAGGTGTGTGTGTGTTATTATTAGTCAAAGTACTGTGTTGACAGGTAAGTATAAACGCTAGACATTGCTTCTAGGATAATTTATTTATTGTTTTGAAGAGTTTATAGACTGAATGCATTCCTGGGTAGATGGACCACGCGTGCCCCTGTCCCTTGTCACACGGTGCTGTCACTAAACATGCTCTGGGACACACATACCATTTACTCCAGTACACACCACTAGGACCGGCAGAGAAAAGTATTTTGTTACCAGTTCCTCTGTTTACAAAGCCCTTCAGCAGTACACCAGCCTGTTGTTTGTCCCAGTTGTGAATGTACAAAGCAAAAGTGTAATGTCAATAGATCGAAGTGTACACAAAACCCGCTGCAAAGCATATTACTACACAAGCACTAATAGCTTGATATTTCAAGTTTTCTTTATCCATGAATTTTCTTCTGTTTTGTCTATGGGTTAAACTGTGCTAATGTGCCGAATGCACTTCTGGTTGCCTTGACGACAGTTTGACATGTCCGTACAGGGAGACTGCGCTAACAGCAACGACACACGACGACTGCTGTCTACAACAATGGCACTAACACTCAGACTAGTTCGTAAAAAGCATCTGAACACGATGTGCCATGCTGTCACAACAAAAAAACAACAATAAAAGGACATGAACAATCCCAGTGAACAAGAACTATCCTAAGACAAAGCGGTTATGGACGGCAGCAACAAAGCATCATCATCATCATCATCCACTTTTTCAGACCAGCATTACAAAATCCTCCTCGATGCCCCTTGTTGTCTGCAAGGGATATGGATGGCAGTTAGTAGGAATGCACTGAAGCGAAAACGGTGACAAAGAATGAACCGGAACCGGAAAAAAAATAAAAGCGATTGTTGGCACTGAGTAAAAGTGGTACATTGTACCTGAAGAGGTTTGAACTGAGGGGAGGCTGGCAGGAAACCTCAGGCAGTAATAGACAGGTGCTATCCCTAGGAGAAATGTTCTATAACTGCAAACCTTAAGAATATTCCGAGAGTGGGAAGAGGGGAGGATGTAGAAAAGGGAGGGAGCGCACCACGAGAAAGAGTGATGCTAATTCAGTGAACTGATCACCTGCATGAAAGGGGGATGAACAGACAGCGCAATGTTTCTCCATTTAAAATGTTGAGAGTTTTGCGTGAAAGAAGCAAACAAATCAAAGAAAATATTTTGCAAACTGTTGTGGAATATTGTTTGTTGGACTATTATGAAATCGATGTGAATATTAGCTGTTAGCATATTATGGAATCGATATGGAATATTAGTCGTTGGTCTATTATGGTATCGATGTGGAATATTAGTTGTTGACCTATCGTTGTGAATTATTAGTTGATGGCTTATTACATTAGAGGGAGGTTACAAAATAATTTTGTGGGATGTTTCATGAGCCGTATGTCGATAGACGGCCATGTTTTCTTCAACTTCCTGAAACTACTCACTGAAACTCTAACCCTAACCCAGTACATTTAATTTACAAGCCTTTTAATAAAATCCACAATTCTACACAAGCAATCAGTACTTTGTAGTACACTAGTGATCTGAAAGGACGACATACTAAGGACAACAGACAGCTCCACACAAGCACATTTAGAATAGATTGAGTGCAAAGAAAACATCAGCATTAGCAATAAATAAGCAAAAGAGATCATGAGATAAGCAATGAAAAATGAACAAGCATGACTCAGTAAAGAATATAGACAAACACATAATAAAACGCCTCTAGGTAAACAGATGTAGAAGCGGGAGAAAAAACTGATGTATTTAAAAAGCAGTTGAGCACTTGAACACAGCAACAACATTCCATGCGAACGACAACATCTACTGCAAACAATAATGGAGGAGATCGGTTTTTCCCGACGACAGGAGGAAGAGAAAGGCACGTAGCATGAAGAAGGTTTATTTTATTTTACAGCAACACTACAACACAGACTGCACTGAACAACAGCCTCGACACTGCTTGTTACATCTGTTACAGACTGTAACCAGTGTTACACTCGGACAAACTTACACCTCCAGGGCAATTCTGCACACAAGAACAATATTGGTTAGATATATAATGTCACAATGATAAGAAGACATTTTTGTGCAAGCTGTGGGTGTGCAAGTGCATGTGTGTGTGTGTGTGCGTGCATGCTCGAGTGTGTATGTTTGCAATGTTACGATCGATTGGAAAAGGTTGTTCGCATTATCCGAAATCGTCTAATAAAAACTGGATCTGAGAGCACTTTATTGAGTAATATTTTGTTCCCTGGAGGTTCTTTGGATCAAAACAAAGAGCTGTTTACACAGTGGGACTTCATCTTGGGGCACGCAGAGCAAGAAGGCAGCGAGAGAGAGAGAACGAGAGAAAGAGAGAGCGAGAGAAAGAGAACGAGGGAAGGAGAGCGAGAGAAAGAAAGAGAGAGAGAGAAAGAGAGAGAGAGAAAGAGAGAGAGAGAAAGAGAGAGAGAGAAAGAGAGAGAGAGCATAGCTACTGCAACTAACAATGAAAAAGAAAAAAAGATTTTGTTTGTTGAGAAGGAATATGCCACAAGTAAAACTGAGCAGATCGAGGAAGCGCCGGATTCACGTGCATTGTTAATGCACTCGAATTCGAAGCTGAACACCGGGCTCTCGACTCTTATAATTGAAAGGCAATTCCCTGTGTCCAGCCAGCAGTGAATGGGTTATTTGATCTTTCACGGAAGGTTCAAGGCGGCAGAAGAAAAGGCTCTTAAAAGCTCTGTATTCTAGATATCGCCAGCCACTTACAGTTCAATGCTTACAGCCACAAAGCTTCGAGAGTTTCTGATTCACCAAATCAAATTTTAATATTTCTAGCTCTTTGTTTCCGTTACAATACAAGCCACAAAGTACATTAAAATAAATTAAAAATAGTAATTAAAATTTACTGAAAATAACTTAATAAATAAACATTTTTTAAAAATTAATCAATACTTATTAAGTAGGTTGGAGATTAGAGAGGGTAGATATAGGAAATGTGTTTTTATTATGTTAAAGGAATTTAAAAAAAATTACTCACCCTTCTGTTAAGCTGAAGCGGGACAAAAAAGAAAAAAGAAAGATATCAAATAAATTATAAAGTTTTTGCAATATTCAGAAAACATAACAGTACCGTAGTTTCATGAAACAGTCAAATCGTTCACCGTCTGTCAGTCAATATTTCTTCTTTAATTACAAGATGTGGATGTTTGCCGAATGGTGGAAGGTCTTCATTCGTCCATTTCTGGCAGTTAGCGTGTGACAGGCGGAATATCATGTGATACAAATCTAGGAACCTCGTGTTTTCTCGCTACATTTCTTTGCTGATTAGTTGATAAATAAACTGAACTCACGATCATGCTTTTTTGCGACATCTTGCTCGCGGAACTTTCTAGATTGCACGATATGACAACCACGTGCCTCATGAAGTTCATTCAATACAAAAGTTCAAACCAAGGTTTCAGACTAACTGTTCTCCACCTCACCTTGACTGCCACATCTTGCTCCTATACTATAGTGCTCCTATATTACTCCTATAGTGCTCCTATAGTGCTCCTATAGTGCTGTGCTGTCGTGTCTTTGTATATTTGTATTTCTAGTCTCTGTCTATATATACTGTGCTTGAGTCTTTCTATACATTTTCTGCTTTTGTAAAGCGCGTTGAGTATATTTTAAAGTGAAGATTTGTGCTATAAAAATCTGATGATGGATGATGGATGATTGATGATGATGATGTTAATTTCCTTAATTTTTCCAAAAAATCTTTGACACAAGACAGAAAAATTTTATGTTTGGAAATCTCTTTCAATATTTTCTTTAAGGTCAAAAATGAAAAAGTACACTTCTGTTTGAGTAACTGTGATAACATGTACTTTTATGCTCAGTTTTAGTAATATTTTGTAGTTTCTAAACAAATGTAGAGCATATGGCTTGACATCGCACTTTGAAATGTATAGATATATATAAAAACACCGCAAAGGACCTTTTAAGTGGGCGGTGGTTGTGTGAATTATGAGTGTGAAATACGATCATCATTCATTTGAGGGAAAACAACTGAGCTTCTATTCGTTGCAGTAATGCAGTTTGAAACTCTTGTGTATTGTTCTGGCTCCCAGTTAACAATGATTTTCTGCAATGACGATCAGCTTACGGTCTACAGACATCAAGACCGGGTTCAAGTAAAAAGACATTTGCGGCTTAACTGGGCGAAACATCAACATGAAGACCACTCACACAAAGGACTTGCCAACATGACTGCCTCAAAAAAAGCCATTGAAATGGGAAATATAATCAAGGATATTTGTTTCAAACTATGCTCTGGGATCATACTAAAGTAGTTGCTTTGTAACCGGTGATTGAGAGAAATCAGAACCAGGCTAGCTAGCTGTTTTCTTCTACCTCGGTGTTAGTTCCCCATCTGAATCGCTAAAAAGATCAAAAGAAAATAATTTTTGCTCTGACACTTTACAGGTTAGTATCATACCGAACCTTGGCATGCTAATACAGGGTTAATCTTTAAATACAGACACTTGTAACACAAGTCCAGAGCAGGTTCATGTCCAGTTTCTAAAACACGCATGCCAGTTCCTCTTCATTCTTCAGTTTATAATTCTAGAACTAGTTGTAACTGCACAGCAGGTTAATTGTAGATTGATTATCTACTGGCTGTAGTACATGTGACATCATGCCAATGTTGCCGACCTTTCTGAAAGTGTGATGCTTATAGTTTCAGTGCTTTCCTGGACTTCAGCCTGGTGCACCTTGCGACACCTGACCGCCCTTGGTTGTCAAGCTAATGTGCAGAGAAGATGAAGCTCCCGCCAAAATATTGATTCACGTGTGATGGATGGAGTGACAGATGGATGGAATGATTGATGGACAGAGAGAGAGAGAAAGTGAGAGAGAAATATGCACCACAGAGGACCTGAGAGAGGGGCGTTGGAAGATGTAGAGGCACACAGAGTGATATTCTCGTTGCCGACCCCAGACATTCTGTTCACCACGAGCTGGATCATTTCGTTCTCACTTTGAACCCAGCAACCCTTACTTACTCCAGTAATAGCTGGCACTTTAAGAGTTGGGAGAAAGGAAAGAAGAATGAAAAAAATAAACCTTTCTAGAATCATTCGCACCAAGGTAAGAGATTTCAGAGAATGTTATTCAATGCTGTAAGAAATGGATTAAAGTACTGGTGAGGTGTTTTGAAAACTGATTGATCAATGTTGAGCAAAGTGCTGTGAATGGGCTGTATATTGTTTAATAACATACAAAATACCATGAAAGTGTAGACCAAGATGTTTAAAGGTGGTAGAGAACTAAAGGCTGTAGTAACTACTGACAGTAAATGTACTGAGAGGAAGAGTACTAGTGATATTCATGTATCCACAGTAAACTGACAAATGACACCCGCCTTGAATAATATTTTATACTCTAATCATAAAACTGTATTTTTCCTCTCTAAACCTCGTGATATCTTCTACAATAAACGTTATATCTTCTACATAAACACGAACATATACAAATATTTACCAGAAAAAGACAAACGGAAATACACTGTGATCAGCACGCAGTGAAGCCAATAGACCTCTTCTTCGTGTGAGAGACAAAAGATCATCAGTACCAGCAACGGCTAAAGAACCCGAACAGGGCGAAAGGAGAGAAGAGATAAAGCAAGCGGTCGTCGTGTCACAAAAAACCCAGAGAAGCATGACGAATGTGTCGTCAACAAAACAACACGTGGCAACAACACTCCGCCATCTTGATCGCACGGTGAACGCGACTCACGCTTTGGGCTCGACAACCGTCCACGCAGTCTGTTATCTATGCCAGGTCTGTTTTCCCCCGCACCTCTCAGTCGGAATATTGACCAATGGCCATCTCTCTTCCAGTTTATTGCTTTTGTGACGAGATAAAGCACCGAGGCTCCATCTGCACTCGTGATCTGGCACAATCGTCATAGGAACGGAGCAACCTTGTCTGAATCAGCTCCATTTTATCCACAGATGATTTGAAGGAATTTTACCTTGTCACATGCACCTGTACAATCTGCCTCACTTTGGGGATATCAACCTCTCTCTTTCTCTGTCTCACACACACAATACAAATACCTGCATGAATAGTTAACGAGAGTCTTGGCCAGAGTTCCGCCACAGAAGCTTGTGTCCAGCTCAGGTCAGAAGGTACGTTGGCATCATTGCCCGGTAAACTGCTCACCCAGCGAAATATGAACAGTCAAACAACGAACTTTTATTACTAGTCTGCTAGCAGACGATTTTTTCCAGTTAACTGCTAAAACGAGGCATTAGACAACATAGCTTCCGGTTTATTCGCATTCTTTGTTGAGGCTCATCGAAGAGCGGCATTCGTCTTCGGCCTCACCGTCATCATCGCCACGCTTTAAAGCTTTCACTACTAATAAAATAATGTCACTACCAACACAAAAGCAATTTGAGGGTAACGATAATAACGCTCTAATGAGAAATAACTTTCAGAACCACAACAGAATCAAGGTGAGGTCCGTAAGACACGATGTTGAGAGCTAAGCACCCCACCTTAGGAGGAGGACTAAGGGGTGGGCAGAGATTGTGAACCGAGGACTGATAGCGGGCAGGAAGCTACCTGTGTGTGTGTGTGTGGGGGGCTTTCAGGTGTTTGTCAGGAACATCTGCAGCCTTTCTCCAGCCATGGCCGGAGTCTGGCGGAGCCGGCTAGCTTTGCTTCGCAGAGGTGAATGATTCCTGGGCATGCGTCGCCATGGCAATGACATGGGCGATAACATGCGCAGAGGAACCAGAGACAGCGATGCCAGACAGGAAGTTTGATGAAGCAGGTTGTGCTGTTTGCTCGCCTCGCTACGACTTGGAGGCCGTGTGATGCTTTTATGTCAGGTACGGGGAGGCAACAGACAATCAATCAATCAATCAATCAATCAATCAATCAATCAATCAATCAATCAATCAATCAATCAATCAATCAATCAATCAAACAATCAGTCAGTCAATCAATCAATCAACAAACACAGACAAAACATTTACAAAGAATGAAATGTATACAAAGTCTAAGGACTGGGCAGTGTAACGGCAACATTTTCTATTTCGTGTCCTGCATCATTTCAGCTCGAGCGAGAAAACGACAAAGAGAGGAGTTTATGCTGAAGGACAACAAAAAATAATTATATGCAAAAATAATTCTTCAGAACTTTAAAAAACATGCCTGTTTAACTGCCTTCTCTTTATTTTATGTGACCGATAATGACGCCAACTATCACAGTGAGCGGGCGGTCAAGGGTCAGCGTCTGCAACCGATACCGTGAAGGTTGGCTGTCCTGGATTCAGATCTCGGCTCGGGCACACTGTTTTTTTTTTTTTTGGCTTGTGGCATCTGTTTACAGAGCTGGATATTTTGCCGTGATATAGCCTTAGTTGCACTAATTCACCCACCCACCAATGGCTGCACCTAAATTCTTTTCCTTCCACACTGGTGTTGCCAAGGAGTCACCCAAGGCGGAGATGATGAAACCTTTGATATCTTGTTATTAGCGCATCTAGTCAGCACACATGATAGTGATTTTTAATCCCAATAGAAAAGATTTCGTGCAGCAGAGTATGTAATTTAAGACATTATTGTCAGGTCAGGAAAAAATCTTATTAACACAGACGTGCTTTTGTTTATGTATTTCCTATTATCATGTATACCCATCTCAGGCAAAGAACAGGTCGTGAGTGCTTGACAAATGTAGAAATGTGGTGCAGAACTAACAGGGACTGAAGGAAACCAGTTTCTCTACCGTTGATAAACATGTCTGTCAACAGCCGATGGTGTGTGAGGGTGGGGGAAAAAAATAAGCTCCTTTTTTTAAAATTCTAAAGGATGAAAGTTGGTAATACTTTTTGTTCACACACCATTCCTGTGGATAAAAACACACCGACACATGCTGATTAAAAAGATGTTCGATAACAAGATTATCTGTCAAGCTCTGCAAGCTGTAGATGATAGAAGATGATAGAACTAACCAAATACTCGGAAAAGGGCTTTCAGGTACAACCTTCTTCTTTCTTACTTTTCCTTCGGATGCAGTCACGTGCACAATGCTCTAGGCCTAATGATTATAGTGTTTTGTGTATATGTTGTCATTGTTTATTTCATTTTCGTGTGTTCTAATTATTATTGGTCATCGCAGAGAGTCAACCTGTTAGGCCGTGATGTTGCTCGTTATTAAAATTTAATTTTCAACTAAATTTAATTAAACTTGTATTTTTGGCACGGAACAATAAATCTTTAAATAATCTTAAGAAAAGCTGGTGATGATTTTGTCAATACATTTAAAAAGGGAAATATATATAAAAAATTCAAATAAAGCATGAACATAGTATGCATCAACACAGCACCACAATAAAGGAGGCTTTAAGGTGAGATGGAGAAAAGCTACTTCATCTGAAGGTGTGTTTTAAATGAATTTCCTGTGGCACATGATCCTCAATTCCTGGCACTGAGAATCAATGCATCAGTGGGCAAAATAGTCTGGGAAGTGTGAAGAGCATGATGGCATCAAATATACATTTAATCGGGAGCTCAATCATCTTCGGTGGTATGTACAAATACAAAATCTATTCATTGCAAACTGTAATGATGAAATTCAATGGTTTGTAGATTAAAAAAGGTAAAGATTTCATGATCGGCAGACTGAAAAAGCTTCAACTAGCATTGAAGCCGAGACAAGTAAATGAGTAATGCGAAAAACCAGTCAAGATGGCGCAGACGAAGAACAGGCAGAAAAGACCGTTAGTGGACGAAGATGTCCATATGTGGAAAGGTCTTGGGGCTGGTGAAGAACAGTCCAGAACATAGATAAATGATGCAACAAAATCCCTGATCAGCAGGAGACACCAAAGTTTACGAAGATCCACGGGCGAGACAAAATGACACAGCAGTTCCCTCAAGACATTCAGGCGAAGGGACATCACTCTCATTTTCTAAAGTATTGTTGGTGGTACAAGGTCCAAGACCGCACAAGTATCCCACAACTTTTAAACACTTATAAAATTAAGAGAGACATAAATATTCGTTTTGTCTGTCCAGGGCCGGTTTCAATAGCATAACGACTTTTACACGTCTACCAGTCTACTACTTTTTTGGAATAAATTGAGGGGGAAAAAACCCGCCTTGTTGCAGACCTTTGACATTTTCACGCAACGAGTGGTACATCTTTGGACAAGGGTGACGTCAGAAACAGGCGAATTACATTTTTGAAATTATGAACGAGGAGATTGTGAATGGATTCAACGGAGAATTAGGCAAACAGCCATGCGTGACTGCTTCTTGTCACCTGATATAGAAGGTCAGCAGCTCAGGGATTGCTCACGAAGGACGAGTAGAACTGGTTGAGACAAACAAGACGACACAGAGGGACCAGCTTTGTAGCGCCACCTACACAAAAGCGAGCAGGGTTCAACCGAAATAATGGTATTTCCACTAGTTTGGTTCTATTATAAAATTTTTCATGATAATCTACGTTCTGAAATATAAGGGAACGACCGTCCAGATGAATCTTGTGTTGCGACAAGAGATGTTTGGAAGGGAAACAGACTAAATCGGAGGAATAAGGCCTCGAATCTGCTCGCTGATGATGACTTTGATAAGACCTAACGAACTCTTGGAGGGCTACTCTCATACATGATTTGAGATTAATGCCTCAGATAAGGCAGTCTTTGGAAGCTTCTCGACTCCTAAGACTTCCTGGCGATGCGAGATACAGACTAAAACCCAGCTGAGCTGCTTCAGTTCTTCGGAAAAAGACTGAGTGGAGAAACCCAACCAAACTTCAAAAGCGCAAGAGAATATTCTGCTGATGGTCTTGGAAGAGTATTAAAAGAATATTTTCTGGATGTGAATTTTAATAAAATTTAAAATCTTGCGTGGGTGTTTATAATATCTTTGCATTGAAAATTTCCACAGATGAATAACTTTAACAGAAAACTTCAATACATGAATTTGATTTTGTGTGAAACATCCGGGCATTAACCAAGTGCCACTACAATGGAAATCGATGATTTTCTTCCTCATTTATTTGAATTAGACTTTTCTTTTTTGAGTGAACAGAGAGAGGGACACGGCTTGAGACTTCGGACATGATGCTGGTTGTTGCAGTCGAGCTAATTGCATGACATGTCACACACTGGGTCACATGATGCAGTTCAAACAACTTGAGACTCGTCCAGCTGACAGTGAGCTGACTGTTTGAATAACGAGGTGACCGATACTTCTCACAGTGTGATGGATGTTGTATACTGGCCATTGTGATTAAGCCTGCATTAATGGAGAAGAAAGTTCTTTAACAACAACGAGGTTAATGATAATGATAATGATAATGACGAGGATGATGGTGGACTCCTGCGCATACGTGACGGTTTTGGTCTTCTCGGTGTAGCTAGAGGCAGGAAGAGGGAATGAATACAACAGAGTCATTGTCAGCCTCTGGATGTGTTTTCCGAATGGAAAGTTCAGTTGACCATCTTCATAAAACTTGTAAACAATGATTCGGTTCAACAGAATTGATCTGAATTTAAAAGAATTAAGCGAAAGGCTTCACGACTCACTGCCTCGCAAAACTAATAAAAACAATTAGTTGAATAAAACAACTTGTACACACTGCCCCTTACACCTCCCGTTAGAAAAAAGTCAGTTGATGTTTCTGCTTGATGCTCCTTGTTTAGAGAAGTGTGTGCCGACAACGGACAGTGTCACCTTCTGACACCCCGATGTCAAGTAGATTAATTTGTAGATGAGTAGATGTTGATACATATTAGACTGACATGAAACGGAGTCGACTTAACAACAAAAAAAAAAAAAAAGAAAAAAAGAAAGACTGACATATGAGACATAAGAGATTAGACTATGTCAAAAGCTACCCAGCAGATTTCAATATATTTCTGTATTTCTCTGAACAAATATTATAATTATATAAAAACAGGATGATGAAGAAAAAATCTCCGTAATGATAATATCAAGACGATAGTGCACGAGACAGAGAAACAAGGGATAAAAACTGCCAACACTTACCTGGCATAGCTGTTGTGGTATCAAGCCAGTTGATGTACATAAGAAATATGAAAAAAAGAAATACAATGGCAGACGTATCATGAAGAATCCAAGCTTATTATTTTCCAGTAAAAAATTAATTACTTGTAGTTTCTTAGTAACACTACTTGTAATGCTAATATATGTGTGTTTGGCTGGGTGGCTGGATCCGTATAGAAAACTATAGATACATGTAGTCAAAAGGTGTAACGTGTGACAAAGGTAAAAGAAATAAAAAGCTTTCTGCGCTGATTATCTGCATATCAACCATCCATATAGACAGGTCATACTTGTGAATATTTAACATATTTCACTTTATTATACAGGTTCGTGGAATAATACTTACAATGATGTTAAAGACCACAAAAACCATCACATACAACTTAAATATCGTAAAGTAACATTGTAACAACTCCCCCCAAAGAACAACAACAACAACACCAAAAACAAAGCCAAATCCCCACATAGATCACAACCACAAGAGCCCACAGTTTCTGTTAAAGTTGTAATATTTAAAACAACTGCAGAAATATTCAGAAGTCTTACATTTTAATAGTACTTCTGTATTATTGCAATTTACCACTGCTTTAATAAATGCTCAAGATAATAATAACTGTAGCTGTTCCATTAACAGACATTAACTAGACTGTTGCTCTATAGACTTTAAAAAAACTGAACAGTAGTTCAGAAACACTTCAATGCTTAATTAGTTTCTAAATATTGCTCTGGGATTAATTATTCCACTATGTTTAAATAGAGCTCGTGCAAAGTATTACTGTGGACAATGGAAACCCCAAAAGAGAAGAAAAATACTCACCACCTTAGAAAGCAAGAAGAAGAAAATAAAAAATTAAAGATAAAAGTTAGTACAAGTTTTAAGAGGTCAAAACACTTTGCAGTCAAGTCAAATGTCAAAAGTTTTTCTACACAAAAACCGACAATTGTCGAGCAAACAATTCTGATGTCGTTTACTTGTAAACAAGGTGGTTGTTGTAGTTAATCACTTGCCAACATCCGCAGTTCAAGTAGCTTCTGTGTGTTAAATGTCTGACTGCACGCCGTGGCTTTAAAGAAAGCTCACCCTTGTCAATATTTCATCATTATTGTCATTATTGTGTCCTGGACAACTTAAACACAAACACTTAATGTGAGCCGGGCAACTACAACATTTGCATAGTAAAAACAAACTCTACAGACAATGAGGAACAACTTCTCCCACGCTACCTAAATCTCGGACACAATTACTACAACACAATTACTATTAATGAATGATTGAAGTTTCTAGAGGAAATTGAGATGAAACATCGTGTTCTGCTGGTTAAAGGTTTATCGGTTTCCTCTACCGACATCGCCGCCGTCGTTTGTGCCTGCGTCGGCGCTGTGTTCAGAATGGTGCTGGAGTGTTGATGTACAGGAACTGGTTGCTGGAGCCAGATAGGCTGTCAGGTATTGGTCTTTTGAAAGTCTTTATTGTAACAAGCAAGGCAAAAGTTTAGGAAAATGCTAAGGACATTATTCATTTTTAGTTATCAAGAAGAATAGCATTGCTAGTGTTACCATCCTCATGTTCATCTAGGAGTAGAAGCAACTCTGAGTTGAAAACAAACTTTGCTTCCTCATGTAATATATGTATATAGATATATATGTGTGGCTGTACTTTTCGTAAAAAAAATCTCATAGAATCTCCTAAACTTAAAAACTATGTTCAAGCTACATCAGCCCCTATCCCCTGCAACCCGATTCCCCCCACCACACGGATGGTGTCCTGGCGCCAGAAGAGAGTTTTGACAACTCATTCTTACTTCTTTTCAAAAACTTCTTTTTGGCTTCCTCCCTCTCTCATTCCTCCTCCCCGCTCCTGGGAATCAGTTTGGGCGGAGTGGCAATTTGGCAGATGCGACAAGCGATTTAGTCGTCTTTGCTGTGAACACGGGGTGGACCCCCGTTCCACATGTGCGCCCTCTGACGGGCTGACGGGTGAATATCAGAGTTATGAAAACATCACTCCAAGGGTAATCGCCGCTCGTCGCCACCACCTCACCCCCCTACACCCCCGGGCGCCTGTGTTGCTTCTCACATCAAAGGAAACCTCGCCTGCGTCGTCAGGTCAGTTCTGATCGTCATGTTTGATTGATTATTCGATCGCGCAGCCGACAACATTGTAAAGGTCAGCTCTTTGGTCCTTGCTACCCTCTTTCATCTGTGTTTTAAGTTCAGCGGGTTTCTATATGTGTGTGTATATGTGTAGGGTCTCTCTCTCTCTCTTTCTCCTTCTCTCTCTCAGTGAGAGAGTGAGAGCTTGTACTTGCCCACAGGGTGAACAATCAATGGACCGAAAAGCACTTCTAGGCATGGGTAGGGCAAGCGGATCCACTAAGAGTTGCAATTAGCTTTCTTTACATCTCTGATGCTCTAGCTCCCCCTCCCCACAACCCCCTTAAGAGAGTTAGCGAGTAGTTCCACTGGTGTCTGAAACTGGAGGTGCATCGGTTCGACACTCCTGTATGCCACAGAGGGGTGGAGGAAGGTAAATCGAGAAAAGGTAGCTCGAGAAATGTGATCTCTAGGATTCCCCTCCCCCTTGCACTTAACGACCTAAGAAAGGTTAGAGGGCGACACGTACCTATACACCTACACATTCGTTTTTTTTTAAAAATACTTGTCTGATACTGGCGCTAGTTTTCTCATAGATGTGGCACTAATAGAAAAAAGTTTGTGATTTTCTCGTGAAATCTCGCCATGTAGATTAACAAACGCTTTCTTTACAAGTGATTGCAATGTAAAACTAACCTAATGTTTAGACACTAATTAGCAATTAACCCAAGGATCACGTTTGAAGCTGATTGTCTTCCAGTGGCAATCTATAGAGAGAATTTGTTTTGACAACTATTATTTTTAAAAACCTTATTCAGACAGGCTAGTGCTCATGAGCAAAACTGTGTTTCGAGATTTTTTTCAGAGAGAAAGAAAGATGGAGAGAGATAGAGCGGATGGCGATAAAACATTTTATTCGTGTTATTACATCTCATCTCAAAGAAACATTTTTTCTCAACCCTGTGCACTTGAAATTACTTTCAAAAGTTTACAGGTCTAGAATATAAAAAAATAAATAGATGGCGCTACTTTTTTACAGCTTGCTCGAGCATGTTTTTTTTCTGGTCACATGACCGAGGAGCAAAGCAAGAGCAGCGATGTAAACGCGTGGGTCATTTCATTCCCTTGCGCAATATCTACCCCAAGTACAGTCGGGGCCCACAGATACAATCGCACTGGGAGTGGAGATAAAGGGGGAGATGGGTGATGGCAGAAATGACTGAGCTCAGGGAACGAACACAGCAACACTCGTGCCCAGCCTCGTCCCCGAGACAAAAATGTTGCGTTGAGCAAACACCACGTGACTGCTAACAACAACGGTTCAAATATCCACACAAATACTGGGACACGTGGAGATATGGTGGAACCCCTTTTGATCACTTTCTGGCCAGAGGTTTCTAGAAGGAGATATGTAAAGTGCTGGATGGTCTGGGAACATGCTGGCCGCTCCGAAGCCATTAGTTCTCGCCACGATCGCCACCGAGAGATGAAACGAAAAACCAGCGCGTGTTTCTCTACACAAAGCGGCGGTCACGTGTGCAACATGCTTCCTACCACGCCATCGACACTACCATTAACCAGGAGTACGATACCACAAGTAAAATAACAAAAGACAACATCTCAGCAGCAAAATCAACACAAACCTAAACAAAAGCAATGATAAAAACAAAACAAAAGGAGGACTTCGTGTACTTCGTAGGCAAGTGTGCTTACAGCGTATTTTACAATAACTAATCTGAGAAAACCATCAGAAATAAAATAAAATAAAATAAAATAGAATAAAATAATAAAACAGCGAAAAAGTGTGAAGCCAAACGATATCACAAATTAGAACTCAATCTATTCATCAGAGAAGTCAAGCAACAGAAAAGTATTTATTAATATAGAAATTTAAAAAAAAATAAATAAAATTAATATAGCATCTATAATAAATAATTAAAAACAACAACTAAGTGGTAGAGAATGTAAGAATAATAGTAAAATATTTCCTAAAAGCATTTTGTTTTGTTTCCATATGCGCGTGTGTGTGGAGGGGGTGTGCGCACGTGCACACCTTGTAATTGTGTCCACAGGTTATGAACAGACTCGAACTTGCTGTTCACTCTCTCTCTCCTCTGTTCGCATGCTCTCCTGCACTCTCGGTAGCCCACACTCTAATCAATGAACGCGTCCGGTGTGCGCCATTTACACCTGCGGGAGGAAGGTAAGCTGACGTCACGCTGGCAGTCCTGACACCCTAGGACGCGCAAACAGACGACACCAGCCATGCGAGACGAATGCAGTCCGCTACCCGACGCCATGGTCCAGCGAACTTGTTCTCCCCCCGCGATTGATTGCACGTGTCGCGCGCGGCGACGCCGCCAACGCTGACCCTCTCTCCATCCTGGGCGATATTGGTGTGGATGCCGGCGATGTTGCCGTGGATGCCGGCGATGTTGGAGTGGATGCCGGCGTATCTGCCGATTGTCTAACTTCGCGTTGTGACGACACGTTGACAAACTGACAAATGACTTACTTTGACTCTAAAGACTTTCAGAGGAAAGTTCCGCTCAAAAAATACTGACATGATTTATAGATTGATTTTTTTCGTAGGTCTTTGTTATAAAAAAAAATAATAAAAATACCGCAACGTGATACCCACCCAACGGTTTCACATGGTCACGTGCTTCAGCCTCAACCAGTCGTCCCACTGACAAGGTCAGTGGACTCGCATCGTCATTTTTCAAGCCAGTCATCCGACACCGGTCATGTGATGTAAGAGCCGGGAGACAGCCTTTATTCATATTGATTGAGCATCCAGCTGCTTGAGTCCCCTGACAATCGCAATCCCTGACTCACTGGCTACAGTTATTTGCACCAATTTCCCTGGTAATCTCCCTTATCGGAAGCTCGCGTACAGGAAGACGCAAACACCGGATCATTCTTCGGTCGCCATATTGATTACCTGCGTGATTCTCTGGGAGTGAGAGACATGGAGTTAAACACAAGCCTCGTACACAACAGGAAACTTTCTTAATGAGCAAGGCTTGCAAGTGGTGTGGATCCTACAGCATTTCATCTCGAACATTCTCTCAGAACCCTGGGAAGGGGAAACACGGATTCCTGTTGGAAGTTTTTCATTACAAGTTATTATTCCACATTTTTTAAACTATTTTTTATTTTAATATTTTTTTCTTCTAGAACAATTTTTCTAGTCTTTTTTCCTATTTTCAAGTATTTTACGCTTTTTATTTAGTATTAATTATTCTACACCTGCTCAAGTGAAACACATTCTACACTTTTTTTTTCATTACTTATAAATTTTGTTCAACCAGTTCTGCTTTTTTTCTACACTTTTTATTTTAAATATAGTGAAGCTCGAAGGGTTGGGTGTAAATGAGAGTGAGTTGACCTTTGCTGGAGTAAACAAAGTGATCAAAACTGCGCAGCAGAGGACTGGCAGTGAGACAACATGTTTTTGAGTTTTTTAAAATGTTTTCAGTGCGAAAAGTACATGGTCCAGTTTTCTGCTGAATGATTTAACTGAAGTAACGGTTTTTTGCTGGCTCATGAATACAGACATTTGACTACAGGACACAGTACTGCCACAATATACTGACATCTGGCTGGTGTGTCACAGACATGACATGAAGTGTGTCAACACTCGGCTGTAGTGCTCAAGCCTCAGTAGATGGCGTGTGATGATGGCAGTAGTAGAAATGACCATCTCACAAAGAGCAAAGAGGTTTTTCTGACTTGTGTGTGAATGTAGTTTATCTGACCATTCAATAAACATCGTGAAACTGTGTACAAATAATTACATAATGTAACATTACTCAAACACATAATACTTACATTGAGTCCCTGTAGCATGCAGAGGCATGTAACAGAAAAAAAAAATTAATGTCACAACAATCGCTATCAGTATCACAGAGAAAATGATTAAACATCTCCAACACATACCTCATTATCTCTCCCAAACAAACAAACAATCAAACAAACAAACAACAAACAAATAAACAAACAAAGAAATAAAAAGAACAAAGAAAAATCTTCTGTTTCAGCTAGTTCAGGTTTGCAGTAAAAACGCAGCTTGCACATTTTCTATTTTGTTGGCAGAAACTTTTGATTCCTTACATTAAGAATTTTTACAAATAAAAAGGAAAAGGAAATAACATTATTTCATTTAATGTATTCTGAACACCTGCTAACAATTTCATTTACTCATCAAGTAAAGGCTTCGGACATAATTGAAGTGCCTCAGTCGACAGACAAGAGACAGAAATAGTTGGAAAGAAACAGAAAATACGGAGAAAAACACCGATGAAGGTTACAGTGGGCTATCCTTTGTGCACCAATATACACCAGTCCTGTCAAACTGGCCACGTGACATGCTTTCTGACCGGTCACGTGGTGACGGATATCATTCTGTTATAATTATTGTCCCTATCACCAGCACTAAGTCTGTGTAACAAAACTTTGGCTGTGCTGTGATCATCATCATGCTGTCCAATGTATTATTATTATTATCTTGACGGGCAATGTATCATCGCGTACCTCGTGTCGAATAAATATTAGAGATTTTAAAGGTGGTAAAGATGATTGAAATATTGACGACTGATGCTATGGAGTTTAAAATGGATAAAACATTAACAAAACATTACTGTACGAAACGAAGGCAATAAACAGAAGTCTTTTATTCTGTTTCCTGTTTAAATATATTGTCAGGACTTCCTATTGCTGAGTTTTTCAGTATCTTGTAGGGACAGGACAATCCCACTCAAATGAAATGACAGGAAACAAATTATCTTGTCTTTTTCTCAGTTTTTTTTTTTAGTCGAAGGCATCCTTTCGTGGAAAATATTCCCCCTCCCCCAAACATTTTCTTTGATTAGAAAAAAAAATCGAGCTATTTCACGAGACAATTTTCAGCGCTGTTTGAGTTTGAAATTGTATCAGCCAATCACAGTGATATTTCAAAGTTTATTTTTGTACAAGAAAAGAAGTCACATATCTTCCATCATTTCGATTAAAGTTAAAATGTTCTTATCTGCCAAGTCTGTTGGACACTGTGGAAAAGAACTTAATGACATGATGCATTAGCCCAAAGGAAGTAATTGCTAAAATCGCGGGTTTGATTGACAGCAGGCTACAGAGGCCGAGAGATAATGTTGGTCTGTGAGTTGCAAGTCCTGTGTGCTCGCCACGACTGAAGCACACTGTTGTGATTAGCGTGCATGGGACCAGGAGCCAGTCTCCTCATTCTTGCGAGGGTGATAAGAGGTTTGACAATATTTGCCCACCACACTGTGATCAGTCGTCTTTTTTTTTTTTTCATTCACCAGCCTGGCGCCTTCGATTGTATAAGTACGAGTCCCGGGTGTCTGCTTGACTATAGGATGCTCGACACAAAATGTTGGTAAGAAACAGAGGGCCTGAAAAGTTTGTTTGCAAAAAGGTAGTTTCTCAGTCAGGGCATCTCCTCTACCATCTGTAGATGAATCTGTCTGGGACCATGGGCCACCTAGGTAGCTAATTTGCAATGCTTAGCTAAACAGCTTTTGTTTTATGAAAATTCTGCATATGAATTCGTGTGTGTGTGTGTCGGGTGGGGGAGGGATGTTTGTGTGTGAGTATGTATATCACTGTAAAACTGAGGACACACTTCACCACTTGTCACTTTTATATTTTTGGTTTAGGAGTGGACATTGGGGTAATTCTTTCCCATAATGCTAGTCTTTTTTCACACCCTTCCTTTTGCAATATCATGTTACTCTCAGCTCTTGTTCTTGTTATTTGGTTCCTCTTTGTGTTTTCTGTATTTGATTTTATTCTTCATTTAGTGCAGTTGTTTATTCTTTTCTAGCTCATATTTTATTTGTTTGTTTTCCTGTCCCTCGTATGCTGTCCATGTTTTGTTCTTGCTCTTAAGCTCTAAGAGCATGCTCCTTAGGAGTGTGAGTATGCGCTTTCCAAATTTTATATTTATTATTATTTATTATTATTCTAATTTTAGGAGTAGTACACCAAAGACTCTGGGGTGGAGTTTGTATTAGGTTTAGCTTTAGAGATTACCAGGGGAGTAGTCGTGCTAATAATATTAAGGGGGTGGGGTTTGTGAGGAAAGCGATAATGAGGAAATGTTTGATTAGAAACCAGCAGGAAACCTTGATCAGTGATGTTATCCTGTTTGTACATGTAATATACATATACAAAAAGGTCTTTGTCCACATCTTACTAGATTCATAAACGTGTTTTCTGGCGAATTTTTAGATTCGTTAAAGAAAGATATTCAAAAAATTCTTTACCACAGGCTTAAAAGTAAATGAAAGCAAACGTGGACGAGCTCAAACGAGGACAAAATAAGCCTTACAAGACATAAACATCGGTCCTGAGAGACAAATCAACTTAAATAACTCAGACGCTGTAGGATAAACTCTGGTCAATGTTTCTGCCAGACAAGCACTTAGAAAATAAAATAGACTTAAGAAAACATTTACTGAGCAGTATCTGTGCCGTTTGCACAGGAAAAAGCATTCTCTGTCATGAACATTTATTTCTAGAAAGTGATGTTTTCTTTTCCTTCGCGCCTGTAAATTGTCGTTCAGCTCTATGTACATATACATATATAAACGAAATACAGAATCGATGGTCTTCATGGATGCTTTTAGCTGCGACTATTAGGAAAGACAAAAATCAAGATCCTAGCTTCTGCCGGAGGAGTGGGGAGGACTAAGGGCAGGCATGTTAAAACAACCAACACAAAAATGACAAACATACCATAACAAAGAGCAAACAAATGACAAAGCAAAAGGCAAACACAGCAAAACAATGGCAAACATGATAAAACAAATGGTAAATACATGACAAAACAAGGGGCAAACGCGACAAACGGGAGAACACATGGCAAAATAAAGGGCAAAAAAGAATGAAAGGAAAAAGAAAACAAATAAAGAAACAAGAGCAAGGGATTAAGAACTTGTAAGAAGCCAATGAATGAATAAATAAATAAAGGAACAAATGAGGGCTTGGCTGATTCCCTGCCCGTGCTCAGGGGACAGACAAAATCGCGACTTTCAGCAGTGGGGCAGTTGGCACACAGAGCAAGAGGAAGGAGTTTAAAATATGTAAAACAGAGGCTTTGTCGGGAACAGAATTCTTTTGAGTGAAAAGTGCAAGAAAGCTCGATGTATAAGAAGCAGAGAAAGCAGAGGGCACAGACGATGGGCAAAGGAGGCGTTGGTGGGTGGATGGAGTGTGGAGGGGAGGGGAGGGTAACACAATTACTGTTCAGAAGCGGCAAATGATCTCAGTGTCTTTCACACAGGCTGAAAGCAAGGAACATCAAATATTTCTCGTTGGTGGTGAGTGGAGTTCCTCTTACTGATGCAGACGCAACACTTGAAAACTCTTTCCAAAAAAGAAAGAAATGCATTGAGTGAAAAAGCGGAGGAGGTGTTATACACTTACATCGATGCCTTAGTGCACAAAAGCCAGCTACATCATTCACTTATAAGGGCAAAGAATAGTAACATGAACACACATAGTTTTGTAAAAAGCTTGCTGTACATAACACAAACCAAAACTCATTTCTACAATTAAAAAATAGCACACAGAAAAAATGGCTTATTACAGCAGTTTGTACAACATTCAAAAGACAATACATCATCCTCATGCAGAAATTGAAGAAGTCTCATCACAAGCTCAAACAAAAAATAAATTGTAATTAAGGTATCTATTGCTAAATTCTGATCTGTCGGATGTAAAGGGTGCACACTACCTTCATCCAATTCTCACCAAGCTTGGCAACCATTTCATACTAAAGACTTTCTCATTTTGGCCTGGATGGTTTTACAACAATCACTAGCTATCCACCACACCTAAAAATAATTATCAACTACTCTTTTTTAACTGAAAAAAAGCTACAGTTGACACATACTCAGTTAACACGTACTCACCATATACTGTTTGCCATCATCGAATGAACGGAAGCCACAAGAAAAGACAAAACAACAAGAATTAGTCATTTGGAAGCGAGATGTGTGTTTGCTGACAACTCGTTACAGCAAAATTGTGGCGGAAGAAGCGACGATAAAACTCGAGTAATCTCGCATAATCTCGAGACAAACAACATAAAACATCAGCAACAGACTTGTATCCAGCTTGAGGTGAGGAAGGTAGGGATGAAGCCATCAGTCTGTCACTTTTAGTTCACATGCACTCCTACTCCATCTCACTTCTCACTCGCACTTCTTTATTTTATATTGAATTGTTCACGAGCGATACTACTACAGACCTACCAAACAAAACTAAACAATGGATAAGTTATAAATAGAAAAAAACTACTTCGTGGAAGAAACAAAAAAATGTGGAGGAAACACACCAAAATTGAAAGATAAATATTTTATTGTTACATTGAAAGTAAATAGCTGAAACAATGGAACCGGAAAATGAGTAGCAATGACAAACCACGATAATAATTCAATAAAAACACTAAACAATTCGTTAACATAGTCATGTGACAGCAAAATTGGATAAAAGTGTATCAGTGGGGGCTTGGCACACATGTCTGGCGAGTACATGCTGGCCGCCGGCGGGAGGAAGCTGATTAGAGCCATAACTCTGTCACACTCTCCTTCCTCCTTGTCCACTCCCAAATGAGAACAGGATTCTAGCCAAGCATTTTATTTTAGGCTCGTCAGTCCTGACATGTCTAAAATACTGGAATAAACTGTTCTTTGGTTGATAGTCTCGCTTTTATTTTTGTTGGACAGAGTTCGTCTCTTCAAGCCACAAGTATATGGAGTGAAGGTGAGCTGATGCAATGGTCGACAGCAACACGAATTGTAGAGATGGAGCTGGTGCATGACAACATCAATAAATTTTCTTTAGTCAATATTTGTCAATGAATATTTGAGTCCAATCACAATAGCTTCACTGCACAACCATGATGTATATAAGTGCGACTATGCAAGTATAAAAATTTGTGCACATGTGGAGGGGGAGGAATTAAATGGTGGTGGCGACACAACATGCACAGGGGAGAAGGGAGGCAGAAGAAGGATGCCATGAGATAAAGGAAAAAGTCGCTAGGCATATCATTGACCTAATAAAGTAGGTGATGTAGCCTCAGGTTAATTACACATCAAAAATAAAATGTCTAACATCATTCTACAATAAAAAAAAATAACAGTTAGTTAATCCTGGTTGTTAAAATGTTTTTTGATGAGTGCTCATAGTCTCAGTAAGTCAAACCTTCCACTCGATTGCCTACAGTATTCTGTAATCAGTCATACAACTGTAGATGTTGCAGCACATTTGGCTTTACTCAGATTCAATGCAAAACCTCGTCGAATTTTGTTATCAGAGTTGAGGAGGCCAGCCTCGAGCGACGAAGAAAGCTGTAGACTGATGAAAACTGTATCGACAAAGGCGTCCACCTTTGACATCTTTTCAAGCAGAAACGATTTGTAAAAATCTGTCTTTAGAATGGGTAGCACTTCATGTGCCTGTATTTCTGTATGTATTTTTATATCTATTCTCAGATTCAGTGTCATGCACACATGGATCACGCATGTGCACGACAAAGGACAAAACAAGAAAAGCCCCGCAAGATGGAGGAGAAACGAACAGGAGTCGCAGTTCATTCACCGGGCCCTGCAAGTTGTTGTCATAAGCAACACAAGATACGTGGAGGCCACCGGCAGCTGTTTACTTAAACACCTGAGTTACACCTGTGAAACCTGTCTTCTGCGCTCTGGATGCGAGCTGCAAGAATCGCCATCGATGTCTCGAAAAAGACAAGAAGAAGCAACCCTTTCTATTTCACTTTTGTACTCCGAGAGTTCCATGGGACCTCCTTTTAGCTTCATCTGCCAACGAAAACTTCGTCGTTTCTCTTTTTAGTGAAATATTTCCCTTTTAAAAAAATGGAATCACCTGTATATGCGCAATCCCTTAGAGACTTAAAACAAAGACATCATTCAGACACAAAACAATAAAGATCTACCACACCTTACCACAAACCCCAATCGCTTCTAATCGAAGGGGCAGAAAAAAACAATAGCTCAAACAAACACAATCCCATCAAATCGCTAACCTCTCCACAACCTCCAGGCAGCAACGAAAAATAAAGAAAGAGTGAGGCCCGGAAAACCAGAGGCAAGAGGATCAGAAGCCCCAAATTCCAAGCACTCAATAAAAGCTCGACAAATTTCTTGGCCATGGGTTAAACAAAAAAACCCTCGCAATCTCGTAATGCTTTTTTCTTGAGACTGACAAATATTAGCCTCTCTGGACTCGCTGCGCATTTTAAAGGTTTTGGGGAAAAGAAATGAAATAAAATAGGTTGCCTTAACAATTGCGCAAACAAGATTTCTCCCATTATCTCGTTTGTCGACAGCGGTCAAACGCTGGAAAAGGCGAACTGCTCCGACCTGTAGTTTCTGCTCAAGTCGACGAAAGAAAGAAGTTTTTGCGAGACAAAGATCCGACAATTGCCAAGTCCACAAGAGGGGGAGAGGGAGAGAGAGAGCAAAGATTGGTTTGACAAAGTTACAGCAGACAGAACTCAGGTGAGTCGCAGGTGGGGAGTGAACATTACTCACTCAGCTCCCGCCAACCGCTGGCAGCGAATCCTTTTTTTCTATCCCTTATTTTAAATTTTCTCCAACTAAGGATTAGATATGTTTCCTGGCACTTAAAACCACACCTAGGGTGTCCCACTAATATTTCATATGAATCATGGATTGAAAACTCCATGAACAGCTGTCAGGTGGTACACATACATATCACACACAATACTTACCACTTGTCTTTTCTCGGCGTCTTTCCGAACCCGGATGGGATCGTCTATCTTGGACACGACTGCTGCAACATACACAACAAGATGTGAGCTGGTGAGGCATCGAGATAAGATATAATAACGACTTTTATATAATTAGTCCCCCAACCCACCAACACAAACACACTTGAAGTTTCCGCTGTTAAAATGCAGGAAGCCATCTGAAAATATTGTTCAGCTTAATGGCAGATTTATCACAATTTTTAATAAATGTCGGTCATGATTGGATTCAGCTGCGAGGAGCCATTGGTGGAAAGAATGGGGTGGACGTATTAACATAATTTAGCGACAAAACAATGCCAGACATGGTAGGGATGATGAGAGATCAGAAAAGGACACGGAGGGAGGCCATGGCGACACTGCTGCCAACATAGACAAGACTTGGCTAACGAGTGATCCCAGCAAGGCTCGGGCAAAATCTTTCTTGGTACCTCGCACGAGCTCTAGTTCCTCGTTAAACAAATTACTGTCAACATTGGGATACTCAATCTTTGCTGATTGGGGGGAGCTCTTGTCTGCCCAGCGCCGTAATGTCAGCGGGAGGATCACTAATGGGGGTGCAAAGGTCGGATGCGGACAACAATGGCACAAGAAAATAAGTGTCATGATTTACAGTCTTGCCCACAGGAGATGATTTCTTGCTGACACAGTGTCCAAACAGAGAGGTTTAGCTTTGCAGGCAGTTTTTACAATGAATGAAAACGGAGAGGCAAACCGCTACTCTGCTGAGTCCCAGATGGGCCTAAACTTAAAGAAACTATCCAATGACAAGGGCTAGCCCTTACTCTAGAGTCTCCTTATTTATTGATTCGGCTTTCTGTAAGTTTTGCCTTGAAAGGTTTAAAAAAATTGTCAGAGAAATACATTTGAGTCACAAACACACACAGTCAAGGACAGACCGAGGCTTGCTCTGTGGAAACAAGTGCCAATGATTGCTAATAACGGCACTCAGGACAAACTACTTCCTTCAACAGAATGCGAGTAATCAGCTGACAGCAATCAACGAATTCATTTCGATTATTTGGCGTGCAAAGCGCTGCGCACTTTAATAAATTTCTGTGAGCTGTTTCATTTCAAGCCAGTCTGTCTTTCTGCACGCACGCACGCACGCGAACACACACACACACTCACTCTCTCTCTCTTTCACACACACACACATACACATAGGTACGCACGATGTCTCATCCAAAAAGGAAAGGATGGAGGGAGGGAAAAGAGGAATTAAGCCGGCTCAAGAGTTAAGGGAGGTAAGAGACGGTCAGAGAGAGCTAAGGGAGATAATGAGCAGTGGGTACAAGCCAGTGGCCTGCAATTGTCTGTTCTTAAGTCTTCAACACGAGGTATCTTCAAAGGAGATTAGGTTTAGGAAAGCCATTGCATAGCTTATCGTCTTATGACGAGGAAGACACAAGAAGGGAAAAATATTGAACATGGGTTAGTAAATGTGCGCGTGTGTGTGAGAGCAAGCAATTTATATATGTGTGTGTGTGTGTGTGTGTGTGTGTGTGTGTGTGTGTGTGTGTGTGTGTGTGTGTGTGAGCAATTTATGTGTGTGTGTGTTTTCTGGGCTAGATGGGTTGAAAGAAAGGTGCAAAGCTTTGAGAAAATCTAGACTTCGACAATAAAAATGAAAGAAATTTATTTCTCTTTTATCCTGATATTGCACAAAGTCTGTACAGACATTAGACTTTAACCTAAACTAAAGAAGCTGTTCTATGTCACCCACTGACCGCTATACAATCACACTGGGCAGACATTTAAACCTGCAAAGACCTTTAAAACTACCCCACATCTATAAACATTTAGTTTATAAGTAGTAAGCGGCGCAACTGTCATTGTCGATCAACACGAGAGATTGCGAGATAAAAGTAAAAAAAAGTGATTTAATGTTGAACTGAAAAGGAATGTACACAGAAGTAAAGAAAAGGCGTCTTGAATGGAGGAAACATATATAATTATGATCCGAAATCTGTGCCACCAAACTGTCAGTGAAAATGAGTCGCTCATCGTGATTACAGACACTGAAGGTCCAGGAGACTCATCAAGGCACTCATGCAAGCTCAACAATCTCTCTCCTCCTCCCTCTCTCCTCCTCCCTCTCTCTCTGTCAAACACACAAACACACCTACACACATACCAGCACAAAACCCTAAAGCAGACATAAAATCAAGACCAGAAGAGAAAATAAGTACCAACATAGGGACGGGTGGAGGAATAGAGGGATAACAGGATCTGGAAACGGAGGAAATTTTGTGGACGATGGAGGCATAAAACTTGAGTGCAACTGAATTTTTAAAACCTTGAACTGTAACACGCGATAAATCTCATCCAATTACATTAGAGAATCTCTTTGTTTCCTCGACAGAAAATAAAATCGGATATAAGAAAAACCAGTTGTGATACGTAAAAACTTTTAACAGTAGACGGGAGTCACACTGCAATCGTTTAAAGTGTTTTAAGGCCAATGTCCAGAAACATCAGAAAGCGGTTTGAAAGTTTTATGTTCAAGCGACAGAGCGACACACAGCACAGGTTGACTGGTTTTACTGATGGACTGACGGACACAAACTGAAACTTCATCTTGAAAAAACATTTCCACGCGAAGGTTAGAACAAGTAAGGGGCAAGGGAAGTCCTTTAACCTTTTAAATTGTTGAGAGGATAGATGCGTGGGCAGCAATG
Organism: Pomacea maculata; assembly: GCA_004794325.1. NCBI lineage: Eukaryota > Metazoa > Mollusca > Gastropoda > Architaenioglossa > Ampullariidae > Pomacea > Pomacea maculata. Next base: position 128,669 of record SRHC01002482.1, read on the forward strand.
TTAGACAACAGTTCTCATCCTCCCCTCCTCCCGTGTGGGGGCAGTGATGTCAGAAAACACTTTCCATTCTCCCCAGCGCGGGGACAACATTGTCGAAGAACCTGTCATCGCTGTTGTCCAGAACCTGTCATCGCTGTCGTCCATGTCCCATGGTTCACTGTTCACTGTTTTGTATTTGTTTCCGGTGACCTGGCTTCATCTTCACTGTTGAGTAGTAACAACATCGTATCTGTGCGAGGACTGGGAGGACAGTGTGGACGATCAATTGTAGTTCCCATTCGAGGTTTCCCTGGAGCTCAGGGTCATAACACGATCGCTCGTAGATGAAAGATTAAAACGTCAGCCATCTTGTTAAGAATTCATTTTCGCCGGACAACTTATTTCTTTCATTAAGATCTTGGGTAGTGTGCGATTCTGCACTGACATAAATCTTTGACCATTGATTCAACATATCTATCAAACCTTAATATTATCTACACTGTGGAAAGTAGAAGAAGCTCAAGTAGGGAGCGTATGTTCGCATTTGTGAATATACAGACGCACGCGCACATACACACATTACTCGCATGCAAGTACACACACATAATCACACACGCGCTCGCAAGCACACACACACACACACTATGAGAGATTGAGAGATGATTCTTGTTGTTCTAAAGACAAAGCAATCAAAGTGCGGCATGTTTGCTCTGTCAATAACCGTGTGTTTGTCAAGCAGTTCTGCCCATGTCGAGCAGTTCTAGTAACCACCTACACCATGTAGGTCTGCCCTTGCCCCAGGGTTTCCGGCCCCACTTGCACCTTGGAGATGACTTTGCTTATTTGGTTCTTGACTTACTTTATTGTGTAACGGTTCGTCTGTGGACGAGCAGGTATCGCCAGCCACACAAACAATCTGTCCTTTCATGTCAAAAACAAAATGCAAGCTTTTCATAGCCAGAGCTTTCTTGACAATACCGCATAATGTTTAATGGTGGTAGTAGTGTGTTCTTCTCATACACTCCGGGAAAAATATTAATTTTTAAAAATGTAATCCCCTAGTGGTTATTTATATTATAAATATGTCTCGATTCTTTCAAAGCAATTCAAAATGAGAGAAGACAAGACTATGGCTGTCTTACCGACAAAGCCATATCTGTGCAGGATCTGAAATTACCACCGAACCATGTTCACGAGTTTATTGGAACTTCTTCTTTGTGAAAGTCCTCAACATCCACATTTGACACGAGGCGGTGCACTGCCCACGTAGCGATTTCAAGCTGAAGCGATGCAGAAAATATCATTAAAACGATAGCACTGGAGACCCAGAGAGAGGCTCCTCTGATGTCGGAAGCTTTTGTCAGATGTCGGCACATTTTTGTGCAAGTAATCTTTCTCAACGACAAGTGGAGTGAAGACGATTACATGGAAATTGCTGATTGATTTTTGGAGGAGGAATTGAAGAAACTAAAACGTTTGCAGAGTTTTGTTTGCCTCTTGCTTTTTCTATTTTTTTTTTGTCGAGGAGGTGGGGGAAGATGGCATGTACGCCGCACAGAGATTCTGAAATGAAGATGTCGATGCTATACTGCACGAGAATTATTTGTCTCGTTTGGTTACACGAGCCTGTAACTGCCTCACTGTATGACACAGGGAGACGTATTATGTCAACAACAATTTATATTATTTACTTTCTTTTCCAAACCATCCCATCCCCCCCGACTTTCGTCTTAAGTTGTGGGGGACAAATGAGCTTACCCGCCAAAGACTGGGATTTGAAAATAATTATTTGTCCAAACAGATATCTAAACGCCAACCGTAATCCTGGTTCCGATCAACGACTTGCAGACAATCAGAACCCAGAAAAGAAAGGCGATATTTGCCGAGAAAGATTGCAGGAGACGGAGTGGTGACTCTTGGGAAGAAAAAGTTTCTACGAGGACAGGTGAATTAGATATATAAATGCGAAATCGGTCGTTGGCTAGCATTAATCACGATGGGCCGCTAGCAAGACCTAATTGGTTGCAAGCTGATCTTTGTCTCTCGTGGCTGCCAGCAGGTACTAGGTACTCCCCGAGTTCACCAGAAAATTTATAAAGTGGCGGCAGAAGAGAACCTCGCACATTAAATGAGTTCACTTTGGAAAACTTTGCAGACAAATGAATAAAGATGGCGACAAAAAAGAACGACAACTCTGAATCTGAAAGTTATCTATTTCTCGTAATTTGTTTTAACTTCATTAACGAAAAGTCTCGCCAAGGCTTCGGAAAGCAAGAGTGCAATGAACTAAATTGGCTTAAATGTAATTTATTGGTCTAAGGTTTATGGAACAGAAAACCTACAGAGTGGTTTCATCCTATCATGTTAGTCCGACTTTGTCCTGTTTACACAGGTGCCTGGCAGGAAGGACGGGCTGGTAGAATGGACTGACAGGAGGGAGGAGTGTGGAAGCACCTCACCAGGACATGGCAGGCCACCAGGCAGTAATGCCATCACTCTCCGCTTGCCGCAGGTTTAACACAAAGGTAAGCAGCTTTACCTGTCTGTGGGTCTGTCCTGTCATCCTTTGGTTATAGCCACAGTATCATAAAATGGAGGCAGAGGAGATATACAGGTAAAAGAAACAGGCGTAGTTGTATAAGTGAGACTACGAGGACGATCTGACAACAGCCTCTTGGCCGTTGTGACGTAATCAGGAGGACCGAACCGCGGCAGTAAAGGAATGCAACATCGACAAGAGACATGAAAATATAGCAGACTGGAAGAATTTTGCAAATAATGATTAACAGTAAGGGAATAATTACTTTCAACACACACACCCCCTCCCAAGCACACACATCACAAACGTGATCTATGTCAGAAACCCCATCTTACACTTTCTGTCTTTCCTGAGGTTTTTTAGTTTGAAGGTTTGAAAGTTTCGTGACAGATTATTTATTCATTAGCCACGAGCTGGCCTGCAGTCGCTTATCTCGCTGCACAATCGCAGGACGACAAATCACTTTGCTGCACGTTATTGTCCCTTTGTGCTCCCCCGACATCCTCCCCGCCACTAGACAGCCAAGGAAATAAACAAACAACATTTCTGTACTATTATAAATTCACGATGTGTTTAGAAAAAGAAGATTGGCAGCAAGAAATGAGGTGTAAGAGGAGGAAATTGCCATAGAATGAAAGGAAAGACAAAAGCTGAGAAGAAAAAAATAACAGTAAATAAAAATATGGAATAGAGGAAAGGATAAACGGAAAATGGAAAAAAAGAATGAATAAACAGATGGACGATAAATAGATAAAGTGACATAATGATAAGGTAAGAAATAAAGTACGAATAACGCTCACAACTTTTTAGTGGTGATCGTGCACGAGGGATGTTGCGAAGAAATGAGCATCCGCCAATCGATGCGGCCGGCTGAGCACGCAGCATCGCTGGAGGATTACAACAATAAGAGTAATTACCTTCCATACCTCAATTGACAAACAGGTGCAAAAGTGCGTGCAGACACGGCAGGTGATGTAGTAGGACGCACAGAGGGAGAGAATGGGGAGTTTGGGCCAAGTGGGAGGTTCGAACCCTCTCCTCACATTCGCCACGCAAGGGCGGGTGACTGTTACAGCAGGAAGGATGCGATAAATAAACAGCAGACGGCGGTACCTGTAAACCTGCCTTGTGTGTTGGTTTATCTTGTTGTTTTACACTAAGCATTTGGTTTATTTCCGTGGTCGACAAACGGTCGTCAATGATGTCAACCCGAGAATTTCGATAACTTAGTAGTACGGGGCATCTGGGGCTAACAGCATGAAGTAAACATCCTGATAAACACATTCTAACCGACTTCAGAAAATTTTGTTACAAAAATATCACAGAAAAGATGATGCAATGGTCGAGTGTACAAACATTTCGAAGCAAGCAATATCTTCTTTCATCTTTGCTCCTTGTAGGATGATTATCATTAAAAGAAACTATGTCTTATTAGAGATACGCATGCGCACTTGAACGAAAGAAAAAATAAACGAATGCTAACTGATCATGGTGCAACCTCGGACTGTTCCCGACCTAACACGTGACCACTCTATCAGCGTGTAAAACTGTGTTTCATTATTCATCTCATTTGCATACAGATTATTCAACGTACGCCACAGAATGGGTGACGCAGACAGAGAGTTCAGTCAGTCAGCTACAAAAGCATGACGTCACTGCCATACACTTCCGGCTGTTCATCACTGTCAGCGGCACATGTGGGAGGGAGATCAATGACAAGAAATGCATCGCGCGGAACACTCGCAGTCAAGACAGATCGAACTTCAGGTGGCGACAGCGTCACAATACGATAATCCGGGCATCCGAGGCCCGTCTGTCCAACCCTGACGCAAACGAGGCTCGACGTCATCGTTGGCCAGGCTTCTGTCATCGTTATGGATGATATTTCTAAACCTGTTATCGTACTCTAAGTTTCCACTTTCCTCCTGGAGCAGCCAATTTCTGGCAATGAATTTCTTTATGAAATATATATATCAGCAGTTGGAATATCCAGCCAGCAGGAATATAAACATTTCCTATGTCACTCTTTTATTTGAGAAAACAGGTTTATTTGTATCCTTGTTTATCTGAGGTTTACATTCATGTTTATCTGATAAAGAATATTCTCCGACTTTTTTCTGGTAAAGCTTCGTCTTCACAGTTTGAGAAAAGCTTTAACTTGAATTCCTCACAAGTTATTTTAAATTTATCTTTAAATGATTCTGGCCAAGTTTATTTTAAATGTTTATGTTGAAGTTTACTCACAAACGTTTGTGATAAGGTTTACGCTGGAATAAACATGAGAAAAATGTGTCATACTTTAGTTAACAAACCTTAAAAAAGGTCTGTGATCCAGTTTACAAGAAAAGTGAGTCAGCATCAACCCTGACTCAACTATATTCTGTATTTTTAATGCTTTAATTACACAAGATTAAATACTATTATTAAATATCATCAGCTGTGGCTAAGACAAGCCATGAACAAATAAAACAAAATCGACGAAGACTGTTTTTTCAGCTTCTTAATAACTCCTTTTATTTAATATTTTACCTGGCTTTAGTTATGTTTTGAGTCAACACAAGCATCAGCCCAGATACCAGATTACAGAAGTCTTTCACTATCAATATAAACTAATATTGACTGTACCCTTAATACCAGAAACTCTACAATTCCCAGACTCTCCAGAAGTAGAGAGACGCACCTTAAGTGGTGCCCAAGACCACCAGAGTCTGACCTTTGACCCAGGATGTCGTTCGTGGTTTGTAAGTATTATTACACATAAGCCGACATAATAGTGGATGTATCAAACAACACTATCATCATACCAGCCATTCCTCCAACCCTTCCTCAAAGTCTGAATCACTGCGACCATCTGATACATCGATAATCTTCCACTTAGGTGAATAAATCCAATTATTCCCCTCTGCCCAGTCGGCCAGCCAGTGTCGCTCCTGGCCTCCCAGTGAACGTTCAGTCACGTGACGTTAGGAGGGCGGTGGGAAGCTGCGATGCTGAGCTTGAAATAATCGGAGAAGTTCTCGGTTAATAGGAAATGGATGACACCGAAGGGTACATGCTTGGGTGAACTGCAAGACAAAGAGCTGAGATGTATATATTTTTATTTTGGTAAAGAACGGACTAGTGTCCGTGTGTGGGGTGGGTGGGAGTGGCGGGTGGGGATTGGGGGGTAGAATGAGACGGGTGTGTGTGTGTGAGATGAGTATCGACTGACAGGAATCTTGGCGGTGGTGCGGCCTCAGTAATTGTTTGACTGTTTTCCCACCGGGTGTGGGCAGGAGCAAGAGCGATGAGTACGGGGTGCGGTATACCCCATTACGCTGTCCACATCAGCCGCGCTGTTCACTCGTTCTGAATAGACGCGGCGCGAGGAGAGACGTGTCAATCAAACTGTCGTCTGCCAGGACCCGGGGCGCCCTCTGCGAGTCCGGAGCCGAGCAAGGGAAGGAGGGAGTGAGAGAGGGAGGACAGAGAGATGGAGAGAAAGCAAACTTGTCATCTAGCCAAGCCTGTAGACTCAGCTCCTTTGTTGGCTCATCCTCTAGGCCACGTCTAGAGAACCCTCCTGTCAGCACACTTAGCCTCGTGCTCTCCCCCCCTTGCTGGAGGATGTGGAGTCAAAGAGCATGTTAAGTGCGGACGTCTTTGAGTGTTGTCTCCCAGTTCACTGGACCGAGTGTTTTACGCCTCGTTTCTCTCATGCTCTCACGTGCGGGACACCTTAGCTGACGAATGAAAAAAAAAATTATAGCAACGAACTCATCAACAACACCACTATGACGTCAGCATCTAGCAGCCTCCTTGTTGGTGGGAGTGTCGTTGTGGGGGAAGTCAGGAGAAGTCCGTTTGCTGTTTGGTGACACGATGTCCATGTCCCACAAGAACACAAAAGAACTTTGTGTTAAAACAGAGGACGGGGACATGTTTTCTTTGGATTTCAATTAAAGACAGCCGTTATCTAACGGCACCTCATGATGTCATCGTTATTGAGGGTAAAAGAACAAGCATAAATGTGTTATTAGTAATCCGAAATGACGCGTATAATCTCTCACTTTTTGTATTGTAAGCCTATCATTACCGGCTGTGAGCTGTGTGATGCTCGTCCTCAGGTATTTCATCAGCAGGTAGCTTGGACACTTTGCCTGTCCCACAAGAAGACAAGAGGCCAAAGTTCGCTTTTTTCACATGTCTGAAAATCTAATTTTGCGGTTTATTCGTGTTTACTTGCCAGAAAATTAAAGGTGTCGCTGTCCCCTGCCATAGGAATCTATAGAACATTGACTGTCTCCATCATACTGTCACACTTCATTGAACGAGCGACCCTTCTTCAAGGGCGTGACAGTTTGTAGAGGAGTCGAAGGGAGAAGGAAAGACAGAGACAGCACACACAAAATAAAATAAATAAAAAAGGTCTTTGATGTAGGTGACGCCTCCAGCCCACGCCGAGTCGATAGACAATGAAGTTTGTTTTCCTTTCGTGGGAGAGATAACACTCACTCACCCACAAAGATTTCTCCTGCTCATTCCTGCACACTTGGGCCGTTTCCGATGTATTCAATCCCATACTTTATAATACAATGAATTTTATATATTAATATGATATCAACAGTATGGTTGCATGTCAAGTATTGCGAGCAATACAACCTCACAAACAAATTAATCTCAGTTTTTAACAAAAGTAAAGAGGATGTAATCACTCGGAGTGTTACCCAGGGACCAATGTCAGTCTCAGGTGCTGGCGCATGCGCAGACGAACAGAAAGAGATGAGCAAAACGTTCTCCTTTCAAACTCCCACAAACTGCTAATAGTCTAAAATAAATAAAACAGTTTTTAAAATGCTGCTAGCTGTTTGAGGGCGTTTTGTGTATTCCCTAGACATCCCAGCAAGGCTCAGTTGTGTTTACTTTCTTCATTTTGAAACCTTTTGCATCCGTTTCTCTCTTTCTCTCCTCTTCCTCCTTCAATATGCAAGTCAGACCAATCTTATATTATGGAGCAGAAGTATGAGGTCTTAATGGAAATGTTTTTATAGACACTGAAAGAGTGAACACATTTACTATAAAAATATATTTGGGTGTGGGTACGCGTACCTCAGACAAGATGGTATCCGGTGATTTTAACAGCTACTCACTTTTCGTGAACTTGTACACAAGTTGTGTAAGATACTAGATACAAGTAACAAAGATGGAGCAACAAACACTTTTATGGAGAGCTTACAAAATGTTAGAAGGACTAGACAGTAATGGACAGCAAAAGTTGGTATCTGAACTTAGGCTTGTTCTGTTCAGGTATGGCTAGCCCCTGCAGTGGAAGCTATTTTATTAAAAGTTTGAAATAAAGGGTCACTGATTGTCACTGGCAGTATATATATTGGAATTATATCATCAACAGCAGTGATAGATTTAGGCTTTATAAGTCAATCAAATCTGCGCCACACAGGCAGATGTATTTTAATTTAGATACTCATATATATATATATTCACAAGATATGGACTTCCAGTTGGAATTTTAGACATTGTGTCACATGCCTTCAGATATTCTAACAATCATATAAGTAAGACATATCCTATAGGTCCCATCGATGAAAAAGTGGAGTTCATTTTATATTATGTTGTCCATTTCGTATTTTCTCACCCTTCTCTCCTTTCCGCTCATTGACACTTTCTTCTATGACATGTTGCCTGGACACTCCATTATTTGTGTTGATGCCGAAATAATACCGACTGTGAGTCCAATGCAAAGACATAAACTTTCAAATAGAAACAACGAAAAGGAAGCAAGGAGGACAGGTTCCATCAGTCAAAAGGCACAAACCTTCCATCTGAGACTAAAAGTGGTATTCAGCACCAATTAGCCTCATAATCAAATCCTACAGACCTGTCTGTGTCATGTGAGACGGATGGCCCTCGTGGGATTTACAGAGAAAAATGGCGATCAGCGAAAATACGATCATGTTCTTAAATGAGAAATGTGGGCAAAAACACGAACAAGAAAAAAAATTGGTTCCACCCGTACATAGAAAAACCGTCACATACGCCGCATTTCCTGCAGAGCATCATGGGAAGACCTAACATAAGACCACCCGCACAACTCTCTCTCTCTCTCGGTATTTTTCAAGTAAGGCATGCATGACAGTACACAAATAAATAAAAATAAAATCTCAAGCGACTCCCAGAGGCAGACAGAAACAAAATGTAAAAGATTTGACAAGTTGGCAGATAAGAGAAGCATCCTGTAATCGTCCTGACAGGTAGGAGCGGAAATACTGGGGGTGGAGCTGTAGACAGCCTGGCAGACTCTCCAGGAAATCGATCTCTAGTGGTCAATCTATCAAACACTGTTGTGAGATCGTGTGGTGCAAGAGCTGATTTTCCACTGGTCCATACAGGACTGCACGCCATCTTGTGGTGTCTGGAGGGCAGTTGTTGTTGTCATGAGCAGGATTAACGGTCCTTCAGGGCCAGTTTGCATGCTGATGGTCTAAAATGTGTACAAATGACTTTCTCAAGTCTCTCGAAAATAGGCAGGAAACAAACGTTTGTCAATATTTGTCATCGATTGGGTAATTTCTTCGTTACACGGTACACAAGAGATCATTCAGTCAAGGACGGAAAAGAAGCAGATGCAGACGAATCATTCACGACAGGCGTCGTAAGAGCCCTGTCACGTGAGTCCTTTGACCGTTCGTCGTAAAAGATTTAGGGATTTCCTTTTATGGAAATTACTTGAAGACAGACAGCGAAAACTTGTTTTCGGGTTTGGTCCCGTTACAAAAGTTAGAATCTTTTTATTAGTTGCATGTTAGTTATCCAGAATGCCAAAAATAAATGAAAAAGAAAAATGGAAAAAGGGACAGAGAATGAGAGCCAGCCAGAGATACAGACAGTAGATACAGTTGATAAGTGAACTATGGAGAGATTTGTGAGGGAAATAGGGATTTGCTTGAATTCCACTTCAAAAGTTTTCAGCAAAGTTGAAAATTTGAGTGCTTCCCTTACTCAGAACTTTTTATATTTTCTTGACAAGATTTTTGATAGGAGCACGTGCGTGATCATGTGAAGCTATTGTTGGGTTCATATTTGACACCAGTCGGCACAAAAGAGCTATCATACAAGGCTAAAGTTAAAGTCGTCTTTCACAAACACCTTCCGCCAACAAACCCGACTTCGTTTCAAAGACGTGGACGAATCGTTTGGTCGAAGGAGCAAGTGTGCTGACACAAGGTTTTCACGAGGGTTTAAAAAGTCCAAACACTGCGAGGACGTGAAGTGAACCTTGCAGGCAAGACAACGACACTCCATCAGCGAAACCAGGAGTCCAAAGAGGAATTTCTTCCACACAGACCTCAAGGCCCAGACTTTTATCAAAGTCAGGCTATCCGTGGCCTAGTAGCCTCCTTCTTGGGGGGGAAAGTCGCTACGGTCATCTCCACATCTTATTGCTGGAGCTCTTTTGTTTACACGCCGTTTAACTGCCCCCTGGTCAGGACAGCGCGTAGAACCCTTTCACCTTTGTCAAGAGTACTCGGATCAAAGGTTTCCAGCGCTGAACCTTCCCCGGGGCCGACATGAACCGATTGCTCTCCACGTTTCTTCTCGCTCTGCCGTGTGCAAACACGAGAGCACGAGCGCCCACGTCCAGGCTAGACTTTGCAACTTTTCCTTCGATCTCGGCGAGGGCAATGGCAAGAAATCGTCAGGCTAGCCATGGGACTATAGCCTCCGTGGAGCTTGTTTGAACATGTCTGAAGCAAAAATAGCCACAGCACGTAAATAAAAGCACGCAAATTAAATGCCACACGGAAGCTCACGAGCTGATGAATTATTTGCAGAACCTTAATTTTACTTTTGGCTGCGATCAGCATACACCTTCGTTCTGTTTCCTTCTCTATTGCTGTTTAAATATTTGATAGATCAGCCGCAGCAATCTGTGCAATGGTCGGAGCTATGGGGAGGACTAGTTCTTGTCTGGGGAGAATCAGAACCTAAGGGGGAGAGGGAGGAGCAGCCATCCACGAGGCGATTTGCGTGCGGCGTCAGAACACCTGCAGCCCGTCATCGGAGGATCGCGAACATTCTGGGCGTTCAACGAGGCATCGAAGTTTTCATCATCTTGCTGGACAGTGACAAACGAGTTTCCTCTTTGAGTTTATTTAGTATTTTCGTGCGATAAACGTGTATTTTCTTTTTGGATTTCCTCGGTGTTTCACATACTAAACGTGTTTCTCGGGGTACTCGACATGTTCACGTGATACACTTTGTCTTTGGGGTTGGTCGTTATTTCGGTGGGATTATCGTGTTTTATTTTAAAGTTTACTCGGACATTTCAGTCGATGAACACAAGCTTAAGATTTATTTGGTATTTAACGCGATGGTATTTCGTATAATACACCTGTGATTGGATTTAAGGTTTACTCGAATTTTCTCTCTGGATTTGCAAGATATTTTTGTATGATAAAGAAGTGTTTTTTTTAGGTATACTCAACTTTTAACACAATAAATTTACTTCCACGTCGCGCAAAAGCATTTTTTTAAAGAAAATATTTGCTCTTTAGATTGCTTTGAACATGGAGCAAAAGCCTCAGAAATCCCTCATGAAGTCTTTACCGATGTCGCAACCAACTCTTTTGCTGGTAGTCTGCAGTCAATACAGAGTAAGTACTTCTAGTTAACTCGGTTTAGATATATAGATGTCTAGTTATAAAATCCCCTGAAGCTGCATCTACTTGTCATCGTAAAAATATATGTCTGAAAACGGTTTTTATGTTCATGTGGAATTGTTGGTCGTCAGACTACAGTACTACCCACGCAACAAGTTCTGAGATCCAGCTTGCTGAAAACGGCTGAAAATTCCGTGGCCATGTTGAAATATGTATAAAACATTTCTTTCTTAAGGGATGGAGCTGGAAACTCTTGCTTTGCCTGCAGTGGCATGTCTGATATGGAGCTCGAACATGTTTGGAGATGGATTTCCCCTGTGGTTGCCGATGACTGGTTGAAGTTTTCTCTCGAGGCTCGTGCTATCTCGAGCATAGACCCCGACTAATTCAAAAACACTCTACTTAGCTCTCCCTGGGAGGAGCCATGACCCTAGTTCCATTCAGGGTCGAGGGTCACCATATTCGTCTTTTATTTTCCTAACCATGACAACAGCAGCGAGACGAAAGAAGATAAACTTTCATTTCTGAGAAGTCCTTGCTGCAAAGCTTGCACCCTATTATCAAAGAGAACTATCCAGGAGCGATTTGGAGAGAACTAAATATTGTGGTTTGTAAATTTTTGAGATAGCTCTGTAACGGCTGAGATCGGCCCACATATCGGTCCAAATATCGGCCCACACATCGGCCCACATATCGGTCCACATCGGCCCGTCACACTGAACCTACTCGATGGTGGTGCCGGCAACATCAATGGAACGTGCTTATCATTCTTCACACACAATCGAAGTGCATGCGTTGGTGGACTTCGTCAGCGAACACCATCGTGGCTGCAACATCGACAGCCAGGTTAACTTTCTCAGGGAATCAGTCGACCGTGAACTTCAATAAAACGCCAATAAAAAAAGCGGGCGACATGGATGCCTGACTCTGTACGAGGGAATGAAGTGTGCATGGTCTACAGACTTGCACAGCGCTGGTGTAGGTTGGATAATTGGAGGCAGTTGTAATTACCAGAGTAATTATTGTGTGACGGGTAGAAGATCGATGAAAAGTTTGATGCACAGGTGTACCACGGGTTGAGGTATATAGCTTGGAGTATCAAGGACAGAATGAAATGAAAGAGTAAGACAAATACAATAGTCAGTGGCCCAGGTCACATGATCGTAGGTTCACTAGGTGCGTCCAGTGACAAAAAGGGACAAAGGTCAGACTATATAAGGACATGGTGTAGGTTCTGTAGATAAATACTAGACAATCCGGACATTAGGGAGGGGCAGAGACAGGAAAAGATAGGAACTAGGCAATCAGACATGAGGCAAGAGGTAAGGAGTTGAGATGTAACAACAACAAACAAGCATATCAAAGAGGGTCGAGCGGCGAGCTGCAGGAAGGATGTCAGCTTTATGTTAGATATTTAGGTTAAGGTTAGTGCTAGGACAGTTGTATTTTATTGTTAATAATCAATCGAAAAATTAATGAAGTATTTTTGTAAGAAGGTGTTGTTAGGTTCTGTAAAGGATTATTGCCGTTCGATATTTATCCATTATTTTCTTCCCTCCCACCTCCGTTCTGTGGCCTTTTCCTTGACTACCTGCCCGTGTTCTTCAAGGTAACTCAGGCACTCGTCTCTCAGTATATTGGGTAGGTGGGGGCACCCGCTTGTGTCTGATACAGAGGTACATAGCTACATTCTTTCTTTATTCCATCTCTCGCCTTCTCCCCTCTCTTTCATTCTGTGATGGAAGTGCGTCTTCACGTCCAGCGGTCAAAGATATTTAACAAGGTTGGAAAGATCGAGGGAACCAATCCTCATCCCGGCAGCCATCCCATGATAGGAATATACAGAAGAATAGTTTCCAGCTAAGCTGTTCATCGATATACAAGTTTGCTCGTGGTATACTTGCTGTATTGATTTGATGGGTCGATATGGAATTATCTTTAGTAAATATCGAACAAATTGTAAACTATTGTTATTCTCATTCCTTCTCAATGGATTTTTAGATGCCATGTTGCGAGTGAAGCAGTTCGCTCTCACAACAGAAAAAAGTGTTTCAAGAAAAGTTAAAATTTTTTTTAATCCAAATAGGGAAAGATTCAAATTAGGGCCAGTAAGAATAAAATAAATATTCAAGCATTCTTTTTGTTTCCTATATCATTAGCTTCAACAAAAATCGCTCATCTTTTTTTTTAACTGATGCATGATATATTTTATGATCCTCATCGACACCATCTATTTAAAAAAGCCATTAAAGCCAGCAAAGTATCCCTTTCAGACACGATTGGGTTTCTTGACCAGGCCTGTGAGAGCAGGACCCCACTTCATTCATCTTGGCAAGGAGGCAAAGCGTCGGCTGGGATGCGATGCATGCCGAGGAACAGTTACCGAGGGGTTGACGTCATTAAGAGCTGAGAATCAATGCCGCAGTCGTTTAGGGGCTTCGGCATTTCGCTCACTTTCAGACCTAACCACTAGACCCTCGCTTGCCCGCGTCTTCAGCTCAGAAATAACAGTAAACATCGATATGCCCCGGCCTGACCTGCACGCCAAGGGTTCCAGCAAGTTTTCGCTTATTGAACGGTTTGTCTGACCTGTCCAATCTTCACAATCTTCGGCATAAAATCTGCCCTGCGAAATAAGCAGGAATAAGCAATTTCACATTCCGAAGAAAATTTTATCCGCAGAATTGAAGCTAGTCGTTTTGCTGGTTCGAAGTGCGGGTTGGAACCTACGGCTGCGAGTGATATAGGCCTTGGACAAAGAGGACACGTCTTGACGATCGGCCCCGAGATGCCCTGCAGCCTGAAAAGTTCGATCGTTGTTTTTGTAAAGAAGACATTTAAGCAATGACACAACGAGGCTACGAGGCACTGGTAAAGTTGTCCAGAAATGTCATAAACAGGTCAGGGGTGCTAGTAAGGCTGTCCAGAAACATCGTAAACAGGACAACAGGCCACCCGTCCATCAGCAATACGGAAAGACGAAACAGAAGTCTCGTGATCCACAGTTGCCAAAGACCACACACTGGTGTAGATGGCTGCCTGCCCCGTGGTTCACCTCCATGGCAAAGTTTTATTCTTCTGGAAACTATTGAGCTTTGGTTGGGTATGTAACCGACTTCTGGAAGACAACCCTATGATTCACAAATAGAGGGAAGGATAAACCTGTCTCGGAGTACATTAAGGTGACAGTGTGTACCTTCTGGGGAACAAAAGACATTTAACGCAAAAGATGGAGCTGAAGAGGAGAGAAGGCGGTTGAGTAGGGGAAGAATAAGAAGCAGGAGGACAGGAAAAGAAGGAGGAGTCAACTCTCTCGTTCTCCCCAAAGAAAGAGATCATTATCCACAAAGAATAAGATCAGCATCTTGGTCGGTGCCACACCGATTGTTTCGTTCGAATTTGTTTAAAATTTTTGCAGTCACTTAAGTGACTCGACGTTGAAGGAGCGAGTAAAAGCTGAGGCGCGAGCGTTTGATGGCACTACATCAGCTGCCACGACATCTTAAAATGGACCTTGCCACCTTTCTGTCGGGTACTGGCACCTTTCTACAACTTCCTCTTTCGTTTTTTTTTTTAACCTTTTGGGGTTATCGTGGGAAGATGATAGAATGCTCCGTCTTATTCTAGTTTATTTGATTTTTTTTTTTTGCACCGAAGTTTGAAATATATTTTGTTGTCATGTTGTGGTAAAAAGAACGTAAATCAAATTTGACAGTCAGTAAGTGTTAAAAGATATTCTCAAAATTCATTTTAAATTCAACAAGGTTTTCTCTCAAACCCTTGCGTAGTCTTTTTTATTTCTTTATTTTTTTTACTTCTTCGATTTAAAGCCGAGAAATGTTTTGAGTAGCTGCTTACTCGGAAACAAAACAAAACAAAACAAAACAAAAAAAACCCCAAACAAACAACAACAAACAAACAAAACAAACAAACAAACAAACAAAAAACAAAAAAACAAAAGAACAAAACAAAAACAAACAAACAAACAAATAAACAAAAAATCCCGCAGAAAGATCATTCAACATTCAACCCTCCCTCCTGTCACCCAAGAAGACTACAGTCTTCGATCGTCATACTGAACATGTAAGAAGAATACATGATCATCTAAAACCATCGCATCGGAGACTTGTTTGAAAAACCTCATCTAGTTTTAAACGCCTGCTGTCACGTGACGTCCCCTTAAGGGAGATAACTCTGCATCTGCGCGCCATGTAGGGTGTCAAGCCCGCGCGTTACATTCTGTTGTCTTTTTTTTTCCTCTTAAGTTCACACGAGTATCTGCAGTTCTAATCTTTACATACGAGGAGGTCACATAGCTGGCTGTCGTTTTTCTGAACTGTTTGCTGGAGAACTTTTGCCCTCAGGTCATGGACAAGTGACACCACGTCTGAACAACACGATTGTTTAGGATTTGAGATTTCTTAGTGCGTCAGGCTGTGTGTGGTGGACACAACAGTACATCATGCATTCACACAAATATTTACACTTATGTGTACTGTGCAGTTTAGGTCAGATCGCAGAAATTGTATTTTAAAAGAGCATTCAGCTGAAATTCAAACCAAAATAAAACTGCGATCACACGTCAGTTGTATCTGCTCCACGGTGTCAACACGCGTCACGTGGTATATTTGATATCTGATGGTGGCGGCAGAAGCAAGCAGCAGCACAGGTTTACTCAAATAATGGAGGAACATGAAAAGTTCTATCGGTCTATTGAAGCTGCTACAACAATATAGCAGTTGTTGGTTATTTAGCGATGATTACTCCCGGAATTAAAAGCACAATCATCACTGTCAATGTTTGAAGATGCTGAAATGTTACTTGTAATACATCTGCTTAAGAACCCTTTGCTAACTAAATGATTAATTAACTGAATTAATAACTTAATAAGTAACTGAATAAGATAAGATAAGACTTTTTCTCAGAGGGCTACGAGAGGCAGCTCTCTATGGAATCACAACTTGGACAAGAGAAATCGTGAGCAGTTCAAGTCGCGAGTACACATCCTTTCTCGAAGAATCCCCATAATGTTGTACTTTTTGTTGATATAGAAACAGATCCCTCCACCACATACCTTACAATAACTGGAAGAAGCCGGGAATGTCTAGATCAGTCAGTTTTATTTATCCAGGTTTCAGTAAATGCCCACAAACTAGTATCTTGTGTAACTGGAAGTTCGGCACCTAGTTCAAGCTCGTCAATCTTGTTTAGAAACGAGTAGAAGTTAGGATAACAGAACAGGTGGAAGAAGAAGTGAATAAGTAAATGAATAATTAAATAGCTAACAGAATAACTGACGAAATGACTAACTAAATGGTAATTAATTAACGAACTGACACAAACTAGCTAGCACCTGTAGTAAGAACTCCTTTTAATGAAATAAAAGTCTACTGCTGAATGCGTGTTAAGAATGACAGCCTATCATGTATCAAAATGTCTTACCGGCTTCTGCATTTTTTCACATTTGTTTCTTTTTTCATCTCGCAGGAAGTGGCATACGAGTTACAGCCCCTCCAGTACCTGACAGGAATCTAAACCACACCACGTATGGTAGGGTACATCCCTTTGGGTCATGGTCAATGTCTTGATTTATCGGGATAATGTACCCTTTCGTTACTGACAGGAAGTAAGGATAATCGAAGAAAAACACGACGAAAGTCTTTTCTTGTTCGATGAGAAGGCGGTCGTGACGTCACAAGTATACTGGAATAAGAAATCCAAGTCGACTGGATAATAATACCAAGCACTTGGCTATTTCAGTCCATAAACACGAAACACACTTCCACAACTCGATTTTTACGGCTGTTCCTTGCAAACCCTTTTATGTCCGTTCCACCCGCTCGCACACGCAACGAAGCCACTAGAAGAAATCTTTGCATTGTTCTTTGTGAGGCCTTTAAGGCAGAAAAAGTAGCAGCTTCCCTGTAGGATAATTATCATAAAGTTTTTAGCTGTTTTACAGGATTGCTTCACGAAGGACGGGGTTCACCGAGTATTCCGGTTTCTGTCCTTTTTGTTATTCATTAGGGCAAAATCACCGCTTTCCTGTCAAACCTTTCCAACCAACCAGGTGAATCTCGGCCTAAAACACGTGGACATGCCAGCACCTCACTTCTCGATGGATACAATGACTTTTTAAAGCTTGGACAAGGGACAAACAGTGGTACTGAAAGAGATTGTATTTACAACAGAAAATTCATCTCATGTCTCATGGGAATGACAAGGATTGTGACTCATATAAAACGCGATGCGGTCTCACAAAAATCGTGTGGCTGAACATAAGCTACCACCAACAGAGCCAGATACCTGGCATTGACCCATGCCACCCGAACTACCCATCCAACAAGACTCAGCTTGGCCTTTAATTACCTGGACTAGCGGATTAGGATCGTTCTCACACGGGCAAGCCCTTTGTCCCAGAGCTGTTGATAGAAAGAAGGTTATTCTACACAGTCTGATGACATTCATCTTCAGCGGCCAGCGATGACAGGCGACTGATCGGAAGTGCACGACGATGAAGTTGGACAAGATTTGCAAGGGTGCGTCAGACTGTGAGTGTTTTCGCTAGCTTGCAGATAAAATCTTTTCAATAACAACCGATGGGAACCTATTCCAACGACAGCGTCTACACGGAGGAACCCCTATGAGTTCACAAGGGTCAGCTGGGTCGGAGAGTTCGGACAGAAAAAAAGAATGGTTACCGATAATTGATTCTTGTTACTGTCGTGTGTGTGTGTAGTGAGGGGCACATAAAAAACTTCATTATCCTTACCCTCCTCCCCATATCAAGGAGAGAAGCTCTCACCCCTTATTATACTCTGACTTGAATTCATGCTTTCTATCGAACAATCTTTAGCTTCCTGAAACTTCTCTCGCGTTTTTTCCCGGCTGAAGTCCGATAACTCACGAGCAAAATTAATGTCCCCTCCCGATGTCTAATTCTGTTCGTGCCGCAAGGCGCACAGAGCGGAAGTTGGGCCCGGAGGCGCCACCGAGCTGGAGCCACGCAAAATATGATAATTAGTGGCAGTGCTGACACTTGCACCATGCTCTCCACCATCTTCGCGCCTGTGATGAATGGTCGAGGGTCGTGTCACGTGGGATGACTTTTCTCTTTTTTTTGTGAGACTGGAAACCAGAGCCAAGGCGCAGAAAAACGTCCTCACCATCTTGGTCTGCTTGGATGCGGTAGTGGATTGTGTGACCGTATTACGAAGCCCGAATGTAAGAGGTAATTGTTTGTGTTTTGTTGTTGTTGCTACCAGGCCACTAGGGTCCGAGAAGACATTCTGCGTCACGTGAAGCCACAAAATCCACGTGAAAGTCTGCAGGCACTAACTTAAAAACTACTGAATTAGACCATGGGATAGAACTTGCTGAAGCCACAACGAAGCCATCTTACTTGTAGTGTCATAAAAACTAGCATGGCAGATGATCAGATTGACACCTACCTCCTTAGTTTGGAAATGAAAGAACTAAAGCAGTACAAGAAAAAAGAAACCGCTAACAGCTTATAAAAGTACGAAGAGACAAGTCCCAAATACTGGGAGCATCGCCTTACGTTTACCAATCAAAGCCAGCCATCCATTAGCTTTGGATCAGTTGGTGCAGGAGGAAAACAAGACGACCTCATCCGGTCGACCTGTGGAGCAGGATCACTCCAGGAGTAGTATGCATAGCCATACATTTATTCTTTGGGTCAATTGTCCTCGCTTGAGAGGGAAACCAGATGGTAAAATATGACCCGCAAGAAAAGATATGGGAATTCCCCAAAAAAGAGATTGCTTGCGTTGTTCGGTTGAGGCTTCAAAATTAAAACCGAAAAAGAATAAAAAGGAAAACACGAAAACTCGAAACAGCAAAAAAACAACAACAAAAAACAAAAACAAAAACAAAAACAAAAAAACAAAAACAAAAGAAAAAACCCTACAAGAAATAAAAACAAACAAACAAACAAAAAAAAAACCAAACAAAAAACAAACAAAACAACTAACTAGCTAAAACAAACACGAAACAAAAGTAATAACAACAAAACTGAGACAAAGAAATAAAAAACCGGCTACATGAAACCAACTTTATCCACTCTGACCAAATCGTGATCATCAATCAACTGTTAAACGACTATATCTCTTTTTTTGGACATTCGCAAACAAAATAACCAACACAGGAAAGAAAAGAATCACGTCGACTGTGACGGACAGCGTCAGGAAGATAAATTATCGGCCCTACTCAATGGATCACGTATCATCTTCGTGGACCACGTAAACTCCACGTTGTTGTTGCTGGCGGCCCGATGACCTCAGCACCACGCCGAGCCATCGCGGCTCCAGTGTGACGCACTTGCTGCTGGTGCAGGCAGAGCCGTGAGCCGTCTGAGCCTCACGGTGCTGATCAGCCATGTTGACATCACGTAACGCTATCACGTGGAACAAGCCGAGGTCAAGGGGGAGTCGACGCACGCGCAGTCATCCCGGACAGACCGCGTAACCGTTTGAAATCAGATTGGCGCCGCACGGATAAGGCAGATACGTGCAGTCATCTGTAAAAGCGGAATGCCACCGAATCCAAATATAAAAGACTGAAACTAAATGGCGAAAAATAGCATCGGTTGTCTCCACAGCCCACGTAGGTGGTGAGAAGTGGGGCCACGGAGTTTATAGTCTCGTTACACTAGTGGTACAGACCACGCCGATACACCACGAATATCCCTGGACTGCTGGCAGACGATTTTTTTCCCAGCTAAAACGAGGCATGAGATAAGAAAGCTTCCGGTTTATTCACATTTCAGATTAACTACTAAAAGGAGGCATGATGCAAGAAAGCTTCCGGTTTAGTCACATCCTTTGTTACGGCTCGCCGAGACTAACGGCGGAGAACTTCGCTAGAGGCTAAGCGTTGGTCTTGGCAGACAGACAGCAGTCCACCTGTACATGTCCTTGGATACACAGAGAGTTCGGAATCAGGGCAACAGCCTCCAAGGTAACCTGAACATTGGACTAATTTTGAGTTCAAGTTCCTCCACTGTGAGAAGTAATTTTTACTGGGTATGAGAGCATGTGAACACTGAGTCTGACTTTAGACTAGTGTCAGGTAAGGCGTTAGAGCATTGTCAAATAAACATAGAAATCAAATACTTTGTGCAAGTGGACAAACGTAGAATTTCAGATGTCCTAGAAGATGTGTAACAACAGATGGATCATTTAGAAAAGCGTATGTTTTCACACACACACGCATCCCAATTCTAAACAACTAAACCGAAGCAAACAACCAAAGGTTCACAGAATACTCCTGTAGAGTCAAAGATAAAGTTCAACATCGCAGTAACAGTGTAACACCAGCGCTAAATGTTAATTCACAATGACAAAAAGAGAGAGAGAATCAGCTGAGAGATCCAGCTCAGTCCATCGTGTTTCGTCAGTCTCCGTGAAACCTCGGCAGTCTTCGTCAAACGTCGACATTCTTCGTGAAAGTTCGTCGCTCTATATATAGAGGTGATCGTGGAGAGAGCATTCAGAGAGAGAGAGAGCAACATGATTCGTCTCCATGGCGACACACAATCTGACGAAGAATTAAGACAGACGTGTAACAGCTTCTCACATATTGCATGACAGTCATGCTGACAGGTAGTGCAGGTGGTACTGTCCATCAAACTCCTCGCGATGATAATAACATCTCTACTTATATCGATAATTTCTCTCTTTTTTTTTTATAGAAAAATAAAGCATCTCTGGCAGGATTTGGATTCAGAGAGAAGACAAGGCTGTTGTCCTGCAACTGGCTTCTATACAAGAAACAACACACACAAAATGGCGGCACAGTGTCTGGTAGAATCTGGTGGAACTGAAAACGGAAAAGAGTCCAAGAAGTTCTCATGACAGAGGATGAAAAAGAAACTTGTCCCTTTCTGGTAAAGATGGTTGGTATGGCTCAAGAAAAAATTTAGCCATATAACATTAGGACAGCTAAAGAATAACAAACAAACGAACAAAAAATCCCAGGTGACAATCTGGATTCGTCGAGGCTGCCATTTGTGGCGTGGTTGACTGTATTTGCTGGAAGGTGCAAATGTCAGTGGCTAGCTGCGCCTAAACCACGCCGCTGGCGAGATCCACTTACCTGGTCCGAAATGCCAAGCGTTCAAATCTCATCCACCGGTACAAGCATTCAAGGGTTAAAGAGAGGTGAAAGAGAAATCAAGTGCTTTTTTTCATCCCATTAACCTCCAACCTTACTCACTCGGTGGAAACCTTCATGGTATAATAAACCGTTGTGTTACAAAGAGAACAGCTTTGTCTGGAAAATGGAAATGACAAAAAGCTCAAGGAAAGCTCGTTATATGCATCGTGGAAAGTGTATGTGTGAGTGTGTGTGTGTGTTTGTGTTTGTGTGTGTGTTTCTATTTTTTGATTGCACTAAAGCGATGTTCACAAAAAAAGAGGTTGACAGAATATCAGATGTTCTTGATTGGCTTCCACAGAACTGTGACTGACATTCTAAGGCAGTAATGCCAGCTTGCTTGATTAGGACTAATATAATGTAATACAATCTAATTTTGTTATAGAATTAATAATGACCTAATCGGAATTAGTGTTCAGTGATGCATACCCTGAAAGCAGGAACTCATTTCAGCCAACTTTCGGTGTAATATAATGTTACATGCAAGTGAAGCAACAATTAACTTTTTAGTTTTTGTTGCTGATTACGTGGAAGTCGTTTTTGGTTATCACAATGAGCATTTCCGCTAACAAAACTACAGCTTGATCAAAGATTTATGTCCGAATTACAGGACTTGAACCTTCATCAAAAAGTTAAACTGAAACTTGACGACTTACAATTTAATTACTTTGATTAACTTTAAAAAAAAAAGTTGAAGGTGAGGAAGATACACAGTAAAGGTAGGAGGATGTCAACAGTTTGATAGGTAACCTGGAAGAAGACAAATACCAATTGACTGAGCGACACTCACCACACAGCTCCCAGCATCAGCTCCCTCACAGAGCGTGTAGGAACCAGCTGCCAAGGGAGGTAATCGGATGAGGCCAGACAGCGATCGTGGGCAAAAGCGTTATGAGTTAGCGTTCCTGAGCCTCGCTAGTCACGCAACGCCCCCGCAGCAGGGAGAAACATTTTTTCCTCCCGTTATAGTTTCTGAGTTGAGCCTCGATACCTTGGTATTTGTATACATGGTACCTTAGTGGACTGTCGGATGCCAACATGACTGCTTTCCCTTCAGCAGTTAAAACATTCGAATTGCAATGTTGAAATATTTATCGGCTGGTGAAAATATTGTGTTTTGCCAGTCCCGCAGTGGTCAAAATAAGAAAATGAAAAATCTTCCAACTTTTGTCTCTTTGAAAACTTAAAACATTGCAGAAACATCCCACGAATACAGTTTGAGTGGTTTATACCCACCCACACACACACACTGTCTCTATCCCACACACACGATCTCTAACCCACGCAGACAGGGTGGAGAAAGGGTGATCGAGAAAGAAAAAAAAAAAGGAAAAGAGTAGTGAGCAAATGAGAAAGAGATTAGGGGAGAGAGAAAAGCACACAAAGAGAGGTAGAGAGAAGGAACGCGATGAAAGACCGATAATGCACAAACAGAAAGAATTATTCTAGTCGTTTTTTTTAAACAGCTAATGGCAGTTAGAGACATTTCCGTAGATTTCCCATCATCGTGTGTGTGTGTGGGTGTAAGAGAGAGAAAGAGATAAGATCTGAATGAGAAGGAGTGATAGTAAAAGAATCGAAATGACACTTGCCTTCTAAATATCATTAAAATGATAAAAGAGCAGAGGATATACCATTCTCTCGTCCTTTCACTGAGCACAGCTCACCAGCAGAACTCGTCCTGCACTCAGCGCAAGTAACAGTCTTTTGCTAAGGACATGATGATGCCTGAACAGCTACACTACCTATGTGTTGAAAAAAAAATAATGTATCGCGGCTTGCTTTCAAAATCGGAGGCAAACACTAAGGACCATCCTCGAAACAGCTCTCCTGCAAGGAGCAGAAGATGGATCCGAAAGAAAGAACTTATATAAGAAAGAAAACCTGCAGCAATGTGGGAAAGTGGGAAGGGTTTGTTACTCTTAAGTTTGGCAACATGAGCACACGACTTTCTATGTGGAAGGATGGGTGGCAGCTAGGAACACAGGAGCTAATGAGCGCGCATGAGTGAACAAATGATTTGCCAGATATTGTCTTTTTTCGTTTATTTTACCAGATGAACAGAAAAACGTAGATAAAGATAGAGAATTAGGCTCGAGAGATAGAGTGGAGGGGGATGTAATAAATTGAACTCACAGAGCTAATTGTCCCACTCCTGTCAAAATAATGATGAGCATTTTAGATTGGAGGGGAAATAAATTCCAGGAGGATGCCCCCGAATAAGGAGAGCTACTCTTGCGTACACGTGGCTGAACTCCATTGATCACGTGTGGCTTCAAAGTGCTTCGGAAGTTTGTGCTGGACATTTCTCTTAAGCTTTTAACAGAATCGACAGAGCTGCCAAAGAATCGAACTTGGTATAATGACCTGCTGAATTGTTTCCTGTAAACTCTGCCTTATTTTTTTTTTTTTTTTTTAGAAGAAAAGTACCAGGCCTGACGCAGCAATTATGTAATTCAATAAGAGTATTCGAAAGCTATAAACATTTTTCCTACACAATAAATACTTTTTAAAACCTTCTTTTTACTGCGATCAATTCATTTTATACACAACAAATACTAATGTTTCCTTTCGTCCTGCTAAGAAAGAGCACAAAATGTTTAAACTACATCAGAATGATATTAATGTAATGTTTTATAATTATTCAATGGGATTTTTTTATTTTGATATTTATGGGTATTTTTTTTTTATTGAATAGAGCATATTTTTATTACAGCAATAAAGAGTTGTTTTCTAAATCTTGCCCTGATGGTGGCAATGGATAATGCCTCTCGGTTTAAATGCAAATGGCGAGCACACGATAAGGTTTACACTGGAGTTGATGTTCCTGTGAGAAAATTCTTTGAGACCATCGGAGGTATCGTCAAATCTGTAAGAACGGGAAGGCATTTCTGTGTTCTCTATCTCTATCTTTTCTTTGTGTTTTTTTTAAAAAAAAAAATTAAAGCGTGTATGATTAATTCTTCGAGAATAAGCAGCTGTGATGAAAGGTGCAGCTAACAGCATCTCATTTCAAGCAGACTACAGGTGACAAATACTTGTTGACAAACAAGAAATATTTTCAGACAGTTTAGCTAGCATTCAGTTTTCTTCGGGCTATATAACAAGTTTTTATACGCACTGGTCATTATAATATATATATTATGATTAGCAGTTTCAGAACAAGGTAAACATCATCGTTTTCGACCTGACTGTCCAGGATGTCTACGGACCTGTCTCACCTGTTTATTTCCTATCAAGGTGATTACGGAAGCTTCACCTTCTTCGATCCTGTTGTCATCCGCTTCATTATCTTTGTAGAAGCAATAGATTTATACGGATACTTAAATGTACACTTCTCTTCCTAAAAGCTCCTGCATCCTCTGTGTTAATCGGGATAAAAGTTTACATAATTAAGCTAAGTAATCTGATAGAGAAGTGTCAATAGGTACTTAAAAAAAACCTTTGTCCTTCCTTCTCTTTCTCCCGCACACAGACCTATGCAGAGACAGGAAGAGTGTGATCCACAAACTTAAGTGTTTGAAAAAAAAAAGTTCTTACCTGATGATACCAGACAGGAGTACAAAACCACAGTGAGTAGAACGAGGAACAGTCTGGTGGACATCTTCAAGGAAAGCTGATCCATTAGCCTGCGAGCGAAGTGTGTGGTGGCAATGGCTTTGAAGGGGAAATAACTTGTGTTGAGCGGATTTTGTTTGTTTGTTGTTGTTGGTTGTTTTTTTTTTTTCGTTGTTCGTGCTTGTATTTGGCTGTCTGATTATTCCTACGTCTAAGCGCGCGAGCTGAACACCTGAAACGTTATAGAAAAATGAAAAAACATTATTTTTCGAGATTTTAGAAATATTTTCCGATTCTCTCTCTTTTTTGAAAAAAAAAAATCTTGTGTAGCGTTGTAGTAAGTATGGTAGTCTTGCGACAGGTCGTACCCGGAGCATAGCTGCAGTTTCGTGGACGTTTGAAGACTTTGGGCGACTGTGGGAGGCGCGGCCGACTACAACACTGCTTCTACTCGCAGACCCTTCCTTCTTGCTCGTGGTGCGCTCTTCAGGCAGGAGGTAAACTTTCTGGCCCGTTCAGCGCTGCGCGTGCGCTGTTGCCGAGCTTTATGTCGGGTGAACCACCTACTGTCGCCACACTTCCGCTGCGCGCCACCCGCACGCACCACGCGGCGCCGCAGTGCGCGAGCTCGTGCACCGAGATGGAGAGAGGAGGCTGGGCTGGTCCATCGACATCTTCATCACGTTTGTACTCAACAGATGTTCGTTGCCTGGACGCCCCCGTCAGACACAAGAAAAGTCGAAAAAATGGGGGAAGTTGATAAAAAAAAGTACCCGAAAATGTAGAGTCGAACCCTACCCATTCTCTCTCTCTATCTTATTCTACATTATTGCATTCTTTGTAACTAATTACAGGATTGGCTTGATTGTTGTGTGTTGGACCTAATCTGATGTATCTGTAGAGAAAGTACCAATCCGCTCTCTAAAAATATGGACAGATGGCATGAACAAGAAAATTGTTCCTTCGGTTTTTTTTCTCTTTCTCCGGTCAGTAGACAGGAAAATGTTCCAAGATATGAAAGACTTTGTAGACGCAGTCAGGAAATATGTAATAAATGTCAGTATGCCCTTCAATGAAATAAATTTATTATTGAACTTAAAAACACCGGACTTGTCCACATTAAACATACTAATGTATAACAGTTTCAAAATCTTTTTTACACCAAAAATAACAAAGTGTTGTTCAAACTAGTCGTTTTCCTATTATTGCTACTTATTTGCATCATTAAAAATCAGCTTTTCCATTCGTCATATAAATAAATATTTTATTCGTGTTATATATGTTGATAATATTTACAGAGAGTGATGATATGTAATGAGAGAGAGAGAGAGAGAATATTTGACCCGGGATTGTACTTTTCAGTTAATTGTTTTTATATTTTTAATACGGTTATGGGGGAATGGGTGGCGAAAAGAAAAAAAAACTCTCTCTCATGTCTTTCTGTCTGTCTGCCTCTCTTCGTTTTTTTCTGTTTGTTTTTATCATATCAGCCATCATGAGCAATAGAAACAACAGACTTGTAGTTTCCACTAAAAACTCTGGTGACGATGACTAAACCAACAAGAGCTGAAGAATGAGAGAGAGGAAGAAGTAATAGGTTGTTTAGAGAAATAAAAATGAATCAGGGAGAACACGCTGCCGTTACTGCTCATTAGACATGTACGAGTATTTTATTGGTGGTTGCTTATGATAGATCCTCTTTCTCTCTTTAGGTGGGTGGGTCAGGTGGGAGTGCGTGTTTTCCATGTATAAAATTCCGCTAATTTACCGATTTCAACTTGGGATCATCATATGAAAACCCTTTTTGCCTCAGTGTTCATAGGCAGCCAGTGTTCTGTTCTTAATTTAAACCAATCAGCCATGCTAACCTTCGTCCTGATTTTAAGCTGACATTAATTCAAAATAACTCCAGAACAGTATACACTTCTGTTCATCTCTTGCCGACTGAGCGCGACTTGCGTGCTGAGTAAACGTGCATTCATCTGCAACACGTTGACAAAAGTCAGCCAGCACCAGACCAAAATTCGGAATTGGGCAGTACTTGTATCAGAGTTTGTAGTAGATAAGTCATAGTGTAAACTACAGAATAAACAATCTACAGGAAGATGATGAAACTTGCACGATAAACACATTACAGACTCACAAAATAGACAAGGATCGAAAACACGGAATAGCAAAATTACAAAGATGGAAAAATACGTATGAACAAGATAGCTGCAGAATACATAAAAATATACGGTGAGTTTCAGAACAATTGAATAAACAAGCTACAAAAATACAAAAATACACGGTAAACAATCTACCGAAAAACATAGAAGAGACAAACTACCGAAACCAGGAGCACTGTCTTACCACCTCTGTTTGAGTGTCTTACATATTTTTTTAAGGTTTTGATAGTCTCAGTCCACTAATGACAGAAAACACAGCAGCTTAGGCAAAAATTAATAATAAATAAAAATGGACTGAGCTGGACATGCCTGCACTCACCAGCTCACACCTTCCACCTCACCAAGTATAACATCTTTCTCACTCACCATTATTTTACGGAAGAGCAGTCGTACACCATCTCCGAAATTATTCAAAACAGCACGTGGTTAATTGACTTTTAAAATTAGAAAATTAAAAGGTAGGTTCCCCGAGGAAATCATCTCGCACCAAGTAAATGTCGACTGAACAAGCAGCTGGGACATTAAACCTTTTAACTGCTGTTTTTAATGTTGTGTGAAGGACGAGAGCCCAGTACCACTTAGCTGTAACAACCCAGTGGGGACGTCTGCCACGTATGATCAGCTTTCGAAGGAAAATGTTGGCCCATCCTGTGTTTACTCAGAGTGCACAGATTTACGAACAGCAGCATGAAACATTCACCACATGCATCACGTCAGTCATTTTCATTCCACACATTCTGCAGAAATTGCTGGAAATCGGTTTAACTTCTGTTTCTTGTGTTTTTGCCCGCAAACAACCGTCCTGATGATAATAACATGACTACAACTACGATTACGGCGACAACCACCACGAAGGGTAAAGAAAAAAAAAAAACCAATAACAAAAACACCCGAAAACAAACAAACAAACAAACAAACAAACAAACAAACAACAAAACTAAACTACAACTAAAATAAAAAACAAGTGCCAGTACAGACATCGAAAGCAAGCAGGAACCTGCAGGAAGTCAATTTTATTTCTTCTGACTAAATGGTGTCCCTTGAGCAAGCATTAAACGACAAGCTTAGTAACTTTTTCATTTAAATTTTTATCAAAATGACCAAACTGCAAAACATCATGCCGATCGCAATGTTATGGTTCATTTATCAATGGCGTAGGCTGATGTAAGATTCCATGAACACTAGAGTACCAAACAGTCCTATCATTAAATTTATCCGGTTTTTTTTAGCTTTTTCCAAAAAAAAAAATTTTTTTTTTATTGAACTAAATCAAGAGAGGTAAACATCAATGAACACTAAGCTGGTTTAGCGTGTAGGGCCCTCCTCCATGTCTCAGGCGAAGTCGTCTTGGGATGTAGTAAATAAACTGTACGCATGCTTGATAGAGGGAGAAGGGAGTGAAATAATTTGTTGTTTATCCATAAAGGTAGAATTTTAACTGTCACGAAGATTAAAACAAGTCTTTAAAAAGGGTTCATGTTACAACTAACAGAGAGTGACTGAGTGTAAACAACAATCTTTACTCGCTATATTGTTAGTTCTTGGTGTGGGGAAGTAATAGTAGTATCCGATACTTTACTATTTTCCATGCTCTGTTAGAAAACGCTTGTCGAGTTGGAATTTCTTTACAGCGTGAAGACGTACTTGGAAGAATGAAGAATTTATTTGCCTCGACTTTCATTTCTGTTAGTTTTACACCGGCTTCAAGAACGACCATGGACGCCATGAAAGTTTAGTGCTGGGAAGAACTTTCTTTTAGTGTAACGGAAGTACTTAAAGGTCAGTCGATCTTATTGAAGATGGGAACAGGACTCGGGTAAGATCCATTGTTCAGAGGGAAGTACCCAATGTCTTACCGTTAATCAGCCGGCTAATATGGATATTTTAGAATTTGTACATCGGTTTATATTAGCAGCTGGTGTGGAGTTATGTAAGTGCAATTAACAAACAACCTTTAATGAACTGGGGGATAGGGACATTTTAGTTGTTTTTTTTCTGTTGCATCGGTTACAATATGTCCGACTTGGGGAAGCAGACGACAAAAGGGGAGTAATGTTACAGTATCTGCTGAACGCCATTTTTGCAACAATTCATGCCCTGAAATGCTGATACAAAATCCAGATTTTGTTTCTGTTGGAGAACTCTATAAATGTCTGGCATAAAACAAAGTAAAGTTACGGTCAGATTTGTTCATTAGTAGACCTGATCCGAGCAATGAAAATATATTGTAGAATAATATTGTACAATACGTTTCTAAAAGTGGATTTCAAAATACATTTCCACCTCGATGACGCAGTCACCAGACCAGTATAAGTTCTCGATGATGTAGTATTATTGTTTTTTTTTACTACTTGCACTAATTACTCTCAGCAATTCGATAGCTGCAGTCAATACACAGTCGTTGGGGAATGTCTACTCCAGGAAACGTTTCTCAGTGTGATATCCGAGCAGGTCTGGCTCAGACAGGTCGATAACAAGGCGGAATTTTTAACATAGCTAATAAAAACCCTGATGTAAGTTAGAAAAAGAAAACCTGACTCCCACGTGGCCCTGGCGGTGCACGAGGCGCATGACTGTCGCACCGTCCCCTTCGATTCGGTTGGTTACATAAACACCCGCCAACACTCTCAGCCCACGCTGGGTCCTGTTTGCAAATGTTGCAAATGTTGTCTCAGTTAAAAAAAAAAAAAAGAAAGGATACATGACAAGGAAATATGGGAAAAACATATTTTCTTTTAGCTAGGTCACTTTTTCCATCGTGACTAGCGGCAGGTCATTTGATCACGTGGAAACCCGTAGTCATAGTAACGACCTTTTACGTGACTTTTACGGATGATACTTAAAACGACTTTACTTTGGCGATAATGAGTTGTTTTTAATAATTAATTTTGTTTTTCAGATTCAAAGTTGGTTAGATGTCCATGACACACGAGTCGCCATTAGCGAATATGGCAGTTCACTGAGTTTTTAGAATTAGTTTCGGGTTTGTTTTTGCGAGTTGATTAGAACAGCAGGCTCCTCGGGGTGGATCATTATTCAGCGCATTTTCCTGCCAAAAACGAGTCATGATGTGCATACTATTTAGCATCTCGGACTAATCCATAGAGGAAAAACAACAAGATGAATTGGTCTGTCTACGGACCACAACAAATAACGCTCTTACCTCCCTTGAGAAGCTCTTTACAAAAGTTTGATGAAGTCACTTTTGTTGACATCCAGTCCACGCATTTGTGTTTGTTCACAGAGGGGGGACTATACTACAACCAAATAAAATAAGTGAAAAATAAAGTTTGTATAACACGCTTTTATAGTAAATACACTGAAATGGGTAAAATATTTTTTCCCATAGATCTCGGGAGTTTCTTTAATAGATGTAACTTAAAATTATGAGGGTCACTCGTGAAAATATTATATTATATGGTAATGTTTTATTTCAATGTGGAAGAGTGTCCCTTTTATACAGAATAAAACGATAAAACAGTAAAAACTTATTTTGAACCATTTTCATTTTAATGTTTTATTTAGTGGGGAAAAACTTGATCATTTAAAACATGCTATTTCTTGTAATCTGGACGCCTAGAGTAGTGGCTGCCAGTACATTCTGTGTAGACTACTACTCGATCAGAGGAAACTGGTTTAACAGTATTTATTTCCTACAGAAAGTAACGAACCACAGTTATTTTAAACGCTTCGTTGGGAAACAATGGTGGCAAGATGATGCAAGGTGGGCATCTTTGTGTCTTCTTCGCCCCCCCCCCCCCCCCCCAAAAAAAAAAAAGCCAAACAAACAAACAAAAAAAAAAACCAACACAACAACAACAACAAAAGCAAAATATAGACTGCAAAGGTGACTATCAGTGGCATAGGAATCAGGGGTGCAAGGGGGCAGCCATCCCCTCAAATATATACTGAGGAGACAAGAATGTAAACGTTGTTCACTGTCAACATAGAGTTTGCCCTCCCAAATCCAATCATCTTCCTACACCACTATGTACAAGTTTTTTGGAAGAAAGGTACCATCACATATTGTGATTTTTTTTCTCTTTTTTTTCTTTTTCTGAAAAATGCTGGAAAAGTATTTTTCTTCTGCAAATGACTTTCTTTGTTATGCCCACTTTATACACAGCAACAAAGAGCTCTTAGAACGTTTCTGTACTCACGATCGTTAGTTACTCTTTTCTGACATCACCAGCGCGTAGCAGGCGACACTCGGCGCGTCACGTGACCTGTGCGAGCCAATCACGTCAGACCAGCTCATCTTTCTGTCCTCCCTCACCACAAAAGAGTAGAAGGCGTGTTTACTCTGGCTGAAAAGCCTGTCTGGCTTGCTCCACAACGAGGGACCCTTAGAAAACACTCGTCGCTCTGACTTGCAAGGGCCAGGGTAACTTATCCTAAGTCGAACTAACATTAAAGTTTCAGTGATTCTCTCGACAGCATCTTCAGGCTGATACCAAACTACAACCACGACACAAGTACATCAAGAGTTCTATGAACACTCAAGTTAACACTGACACTTTCAGAAGAAAGAAGTCTCGTGTAGACTGAAAACTCATCTTCTACCTACATTTGTCAAGATGCCAGACCAAGTCAGGTCTCAGAATGTTGCATGATTTCATTTCGTCTTTCCTCACCCATCCCAACATCCTGATTATCTATGAATTGTCTGCGCTGCTGTGTTCACTATCTTGATGTACACTTTCTTTGCATTCGCTCGAATGTCCAACATTTTTTACATATATTTCTTTCTTGGTTTGTTACATCGCTGCTTAGCTTTTGTATATTGGTGCCAGCGAAGACATTAATATTGCCTACTCCGCATGATGCGTGTCTTTGATATCATGAAGATGAAGAGTGGAAAGTCAGGAAAGGATGTTTTGGAAATGAACACATACCGGCTTTCCTAGACATAAGAACTAAACAACTCACATCTATGTCAGACTATTATAAAGCACATCTACAAGACACTTAAAATAAACCAAACAGGTGTAAAAAGATGATAAGAACACAGAAATAGACCTCTCATGCTTGAACTGTACCAGTTCCTCAGTCATCATAACCGCTCATGATGCAAGTCTGTTTGTTAGTCAGTTTGGTCGCGTATTGTAAATTTCGTGCAGTACTTACAGTCTGGGGAAAATATTACCAGGAATGGTTTTCCCCCTAAACTCAGGTGAAAACTCTGCCGAGAGTTGTTTCTGGCTCACTGAAAACATTAACATTATTTGTGTGCGGGTTCCAGATTGTGCAGAACCTGTTGATTACAGGTGCAAAGAGTCAACTTTGAAACTAAATAAGAAATAAACGATTGTGTTTCAAACGTTAAAATTTACAGAATATATTTACATTGTCTCTACCGTC
Source organism: Pomacea maculata (assembly GCA_004794325.1). Classification (NCBI taxonomy): domain Eukaryota; kingdom Metazoa; phylum Mollusca; class Gastropoda; order Architaenioglossa; family Ampullariidae; genus Pomacea; species Pomacea maculata. The sequence continues at coordinate 161,107 of SRHC01002482.1, forward strand.
CAGAATTTGTGCATGGCTTGGACCACTTGGGAAGGTATTTCCGGTTCCGGTGTGGGCCTTGATTGTGGGCAGAAGGACTGAGCAGGCAAGTGGCTGGAGGTCAAGATTTGTTGACAACCACAGTCGGGTGCTGCACATGCGCAGAACATCAGTTACCCGAGTCGCGACCGGTCCAAACAACAATTTAACGAGAATTACCAGCTTAGATAATGTCCTCCTGATGCCAAACACTGATACACCACAGGGACTGAAAGTTGAGCCATTTTGCAACAGCAAAAGTCCTATAATTTCACCGAATCCTTCAGTACACGTCAGCCAAGAAATACATCAAAGGTGTCCATGATGGACAGCAGACCCTTGTAGCCAAAACAGAAACAGTTGTCCGTGTGTTGATAGACAGCTGATGTTCAAGGATCGTGTTTTCTACCTCTCGCAATGTGGACACCATGCCGGGATGTAAAAACCAATCGCGATACCAGTCATTAATTCCCTGAGCCATACACTTGATCACATTCATTGCTTGAAACACAATCAACTCGTTCATTCCATGAACCACACACTTAATCACATTCATTGCTTGAACCATAATCCCCTCATTCTTTCTCTGAACCATAGACTTGACCTCTATTGACCTGATAGAATTAACATACTGCTCCCATATTTTTGTATTTTTGTTGGTTTTGTTTCCCCCTTCTTCGTTCGGTCAGCTGAATACATGTCAAGGAGCGAACCACCATGATTGTTCTAATTAATACAGTTGCTGCTGTTGTTGTCATGCTCATGTAATGGATACGTGAACAATAAACATTTTAACAACTGGCAACAGGTAATTGAATTGTTTAAACAGGAATCAAGGAAATTTGCGAGTTTTCCGTAGTAAACATATTAGCAATTCCATCGTATGCAGCCCAAAGACCTACACGCCGCAAAGTAACCGTCAGTCACTTAGAGATTAGAACCTCGACAGGTCTAGGTGTCAGCTTCATAAAAAAGTAAACTTCCAAAGTGAGCGGCAGGTGAGCGGCAGGTGAGCGGCAGGTGTCCGGATGCCAAGTCCAAATGGCCGCTGGACCACGCTGCGACGCAGAAGCCGCGGTGACCAAACGGAATGAGATGCAGGAGGAGAGCAACAGACCGCAGCAAATCCAACCGTCAGTGTAACCCAAGGACCAATCGATGACCTTCCAGAACACTCTCATCGTCCTCGACATCCTTCAACTTGCTCTCATTTGCATACACGCCAAATGATGGTTAATGGAGAAGGCGCTGGGTGCTGACATCTAGGGTAGACGCAGGTCGTTATTTATCTAATAACAAAACCAATGTAGACACAGGAACACCTACAGTTGCTTCATTTTTCCATTTACAAAACCAACAGCTTGAAGTCCTTTTAAACCAGACCTGGGCAAACGCCGGCCCGCGGGCCGGATCCGGCCCGCCTCCTGTCTCTGACCGGCCCGCCCGCTGGCCGCCCACCAGTAAATATACTATATATACAGTATTGGGTAAAACTGAGTTAACTATATTAGTCCGGCCCTCTAGAACCATCCCAGTTTCTCATCCGGCCCCTTGGGAAAATTAATTGCCCACCCCTGTTTTAAACGATCCATTCTTTATGAGCGGTTTCCTGAGGGACAAGCAATCATTTCCATGTTTTAAAAAAATATATATATAGGACAAAATCATGTCCATGTTTTTTTTTTTAATATACGACAATGAATAAAAATATTAGCTGATGCTAAAAATATCTATTAATTACCTACATAAGTGACCGCACCTTGGTCAAATTTGAGTTTGGCTGAGCTGATATTAACCAGAAAGTCCTTCCTCTTCGTCATAGAAAAGCTCGAGGTTTGAAATGTTTGTTTCTTTCTCGCTGTTCGATGGAACTTTATTACGATCCGTAATGCAAATATTTTCTTGTCCAGCCTTGCATGCTAATTTTTTCTCTCTTCAGTTCTGCCAAATTTCTTTCCACTTATTTATTTATCGCGATATATCGCGGACAAGTCAGGCTGGCTGCGCGCGTTCCTCATCTGTTCAATCGGAGTGTGATTCCTGTGGGGGCATTTCCTCATTTCCACATCTGAGGGTTTATAAAATATTTACACACAGTTGGGAATGAAGTATATCACGAAGAGGAGGATGACCATGTAGAAATAGAAGACGGGGTATTATTGAATCTCTCAATTATGTCGCCACGAGGTTTTGACTCAAAAAATATATCGCCATCTTGACCTGACTGCCTTAGAAAATGCAGTTCTTCTTTTCTTCCATTATAAATGCAGTTTTTCTGAAACAGAGTAACGGACCACAGAAATTAATTAATTCATACATACATACATACATACATACATACATACATACATACATACATACATACATACATACATACATACATACATACATACATACATACATACATACATACCCATTCTGTAGTGTGGCTTCAAGGGAATTCGTTTAGAGACGGATGAATGTCACGACCTACAGTTTCTCAGTCTCCTCGTGTTTTCAAACAACTTCAACAGATTTCGAGACGGTTGCCATAGTTAAGGATGGTAACAGGCTGTTGTTGCCTCAACGGCTGTTGTTGCAGCTGAAGTTGTTGTTGCTTGCCAGGAATTGGTCCAGACACCCAGAGTGAAGATGCAGGCTGTAAGATTTGTGGTTGTTTTTGTTTATCAGTGTTGTCTGACTAATTACTCTGTCTCTCTCTTGTTGATTCGGTTACCGAAGTCCTGGCATTCTTACGTGACGTATACACAGTCCACGTGACATACATGAACGGCGTCAGATGGCAAAGACTCACCCGGAGGTCATGCATGACAGCATCGCCGATGACCTGGGCTGTACTCCAGCAGACTCTGGAACATTCTCTAAGACTGACAGAGCCAGAGTGTGGTTGTCTCCACACAGCCTTCAGTCTGAGGTCACAGGTCATAGCAGGGTCATAGGTGAGGTCTCAAGTCGGTGTCTAATATTTCTATACAGCCTTATAGTCGCCTTCCACTTTGGTGCCTTACTTGTTCCTTGCTAACTGTTCACACGTGCGCGAATTTGTCGAACATTTCTTGTTCATACCAACGAAGGATGGAAGATTCTGATGTACTCTGAAACTACAGCTGTTCATGTGAAAACAAGATCAGCTTAAATTCTAAGTAAAACTATTAGTAAGCGATAGCTAGTCTTAATAAAACGGGGACACATAAATTTCTACGTGCAGTTATTAGTAAACCATAGCTTCCTCTCTCTAATATATACAAACACATCAATTATATATAGTAAACTATAACTAAACCAGGTCAGGTTAAATTCTACTTGCAGTTATTAGTAAAGTAGTTGCGTGAGAAACTCTGCTTGAAAATTTTTTTTAAAGCTAAGCGACCTCTCCCGGTCCACCCTCCCCCTTCTCAGAAATGCCGTATTCCTGTAGACACATTCAATCTTGCTCCCACGTGTGCAGGTAGATACACGTGATCAATCTCACAAACCTAACACACATTTGTACCCACATGCGCACTCTTCACCACACACACACACATACATGCACACACGCACGTACACACACGCGCACGCACACACAAACGAACGCATACACACACGCACACACGCACGCACGCACACACACACACGCACACACGCACGCACGCACACATACACACACGCACACACACATACATATGCACACACGCACGCAAACTAGGAAGGAAAAAGCTTAAAAGATTTTGAAGACCGATTTTGAAGTGGTGGAGAAGGCGCGACAATCCAATAATCGTTGGGGCACGCCGCAATTTGCCCGCCGCCCGCTGCTCCGTCTGCTGCAGGCCCGCAGGAAAGGGAGAGGCTGGCACGCCGCCCACCTTACTAATGCACGTGCTGTACATGTCGGCGGCACGAAAATATTTGAAATGACTTTGGTACGAATGGAGTGATCTCTAGACGTGAGCTGCACGCCAACACAGACAAGAATGGGTAGAGAGAGTGAGAGTGAGAGTGAGAGTGAGAGTGAGAGTGAGAGTGAGAAATAAAAAAAGTAGGAAGACTGGACAAAGGAAGAGCAAATGAAATATATATATATGTTTGTGTGTGTGTGTGTTTTGAAATGATCAATTAATTATGTATTTACTGTTGCTGAGTGAGGAAGTGAGAGTGAGCTGACATGACCAAACACACAATACACTCACACACACACACACATATATATATACAGATAAAAATACACAAATGTTTGAAGCTGGTCAGACAGACTACTGTGGCACAGGGCGAAGCTGCTTACATTTTACATATTAAGAAAATATAAATAATGATGCTCGAATACTGCTTGTATGAGGAAACTTAACTGACACCCGGAGATGTTCAACACAAACACAAAGTAAAGAACAATGCTGACTGAAGACAAGAGAAATAATAATAAAAATTAATAAGTAAAAATAAATTTTAAACACACTTTTATTTCTTTTTCTTAAAAAAGGTAAAATACAAGTTTCCTTGGGTCTCAAAATAGTTTTCAAAAGTTTCCAAATGACTTAAACTTGAGAAGAGAGTAAAAATAAGAATGTGAGGACTCATCTACTCAACTACAAAGCTTTGGGAGCCGAGACACTCGGACACCTCGGGTTCAAACACATCGAACTGCTTTACACAAACGAGCGAACATTGTGCTTTTCGTCAAAATTCTCACAATCTAAAAAGTCTCACAAACATTTCAAAGGAAACTCATCAACAACATCCAGTGCGAGTTGGTTGATTTGTGTTTTACAGTGTGTCAGCAGCTGAGGCTGTATCACGGCATCCAGTCCCAGGTGTTGGTGTAGGTTAAACATGTTGTCCTCCTACCTTTGTCTTTCGGCTGCTAGAATTTTTTTTTTTTTGTCCAAAAATTTCGATGTTCTGTCGATTCCAATGTTAACTGATGTGAAAGGTACGAATTACCCGATGGCTGGATGTTATTCAGAGACATCTTATTCATTGAGACACCATTCATTGTGTTGAAATGTTCGCAGTGACCGACACTTTCTGTCTTGGTCCTACGTCACACACAAGTTCGTCTCGGGAAGATATCGCGGTTACTCGGCGGAAGTTCGATTTCACTGAACTTTGTCGATTTTTATAAACATTGGCAACTGACGTAGTCTTTGTAATCTTAACTGCAGCTTCATCATTTGTATTAAATAAATTTAATTTTTTTTGCTTTTTCTTTGGGGTTTTCGCCGTGATGTTAGTTGGTTTGTTGACGTCACCCTTCCGGCATCTGATGAGGGAGCCCTCCCTCAGCTATCCGCTGGATGTATATGCTCAATCAGACACCTGTCCATTTGTTTCCTCGCAAGTAAGTGATACTCCATCTGAATCTCTCTCTTTCTCCCCTTCCCCCTCTCTCTCTCTCTCGCATACGCGTACACATGCACCTACCCCCTCCCTCCCACACAAACGTGTCACATGACCGAGGAGTGAGACCGCGGTGCTACCTGGGGGACTAGCGTCCTCTGGCGGTCACACCAATCAGGCCCGACAACTCTCAATATTTGTCAACCGCCCGTGTTGCTGTCACGCCCGGACTGGCAGCCCGACAGGAGACAGTTTGGTGCTTCGCTCCACCAACGCTGATCTTGGAAGGGCGACCATCAAAGCCCACTTGCCCAGCCTCACACTGCAAACCCACGGCAAACCCACGTGGGGGGCTCATCGTCTGCCGCTTGTTGTCTCAGACATCGATTGTACATCGCTGCGACTTGTGATGGCACGACGGGCGGTTAAAACTCTGTCGCCTTGCTTTTGCTACCAGCTTCACAGCTGAGGAAAAACAAATTGTTAACTGTTAACATATGTTTGTATCAAGTGTTGCGTGATTTAGTGTGTGTGTGTGTGAGAGAGAGAGAGAGATGGACGTGTATAGGCGGACTGCTGTCTGTCTGCCAAGACCAAACTTTAGCCTCTTACGAAGTTCTCCGCTGTTAGTCTCGGCGAGCCTAAACAAAGAATGTGACTAAACCGGAAGCTTTGTAGTCTCATGCCTCGTTTTAGTAGTTAACTGGAAAAAATCGTCTGTCAGCAATCCAGTAATACAAGTTCGTGGAAAGAGAGATTTAGTGTGTTTGAGAGATTTTGTGTGTGTGTGAGTGAACACGAGTGAAATATCAGTGAATGACATCATCACATTCTGACAAATTAAACGACTATTACGACAACATCCATCTCTAGAAAAGGAAACCCAAAGACAGATTTTAACTGAAAAAGTTATTTTTTTTCAAAAAAAAAAAAACAAAACAAAAAAAGACACAAGTGTAACGAGTATAATAAATAGTATGAGTTGAGTGAGCGGCTGTGGCAGTCTTGTTTCTCTTGTTCCACCTCACAGATTATCTTTCATCAAACACCTCCAAGAAAGATCTCTTCAATCAAATGTTGCGCGGCTTGTTGCGGATATAACTAAAGTTTGTTTGGTGATGTTGCACATCCGCGTGCCTGTACTACTATGTGTATCTAAACCATAGGCATAGCGAGGTAAGTGAAAACTAACCTTTCACATCATCAATACATGTCTACCGCCCCTCAAGACACGCCTGTCAGCTGCTCTGTCTAACCAGCTCCTCTCACGACCAGTGGAGGCGGACCAGCTCTGCTGGTCATCAAAGGCTAATAACGACATTATGTAAATGCAGTAAGAAGTTCAAAGAACTGAACAGGATGTGTTCACAGCTTGACAGCGCTCGCTCACAGTGATCACACATTGATTACTGATCAAAGACTGGATAGTACTGTCTCTCCTGTGTGTGTTCTTCATGCTCGATGGACAAAAAAGTCTGGATCACTACAACATCCTGTGCAGAAAGGGGTGGAGGAAGCGGATACCCGAGTAGTTAGAGGGTCCGTACCCGTGGCGCAGCGAACTACATTCAGTGTCAGACGTGGGTAAGGGTACCCGACTCCATACAGGGCTAGGGCAGGTGAGGCAGTGAGGGAGAGGAGATGGACATAAAGATGACTGTGAGAATAGTGAGGTCTCTAACACCTCATTCCCAAATTTTTTAATAGGTTGGAGACAACCTTTGTGCAGAAAAGTCCACTAAAAACAAGGAAATCGCAGTGTGCTCCAAGCGGACAAACTCTTTGGAAGAGTTTTTAATCTATAAAATTGCGGTCGGAAAAAACAAACAAATCACTTTAAACACAACAACAACAGTAAAAAGTAACAACAACAAGAGAAGAAGAAGAAGAAGAAGAAGAAGAACAACAACAACAACAACAACAACAACAACAACAACAACAACAACAACAACAACAACAACAGAAGACGTTTACACGGCATCGAATTCAGACTTGAGCTCTCCGAGCTTAATACAAAATTTGTTAAGGGCAGTGTTGACAAACATATTCGGAGCGTAAGTGTGTGTGAGAGAGAGAGAGGTTTTCTTTTTCTCAAGGTTGACCTTGCATGAGTCTCGAGTTTTTTCCACCTCCTCGTCCCAACCGTCAAATCACAAGAGAAAACAGACCTGCCCGGTCCCCCATTTCCCTCAAGGAGGTGTTGAGCTCGTTCCTAACGACTCTCCACGCGCAAGAAAAACATGTTCAGCCACCTTCCCCCTCCCACCTCTGCCTCATTAGCATCGACAGAAAAAAAAGGCGTTGGTGACAGGCCCCATTGTTTGAAGATTGTTTTGAAAGAAATCGCTCGTTGTTGTTGTTCGGGGCTCAGTGAACGGGGGGTCGAAGACTCGCACAACATCCAGGCTTTGATACCACGTGATGGCCGTGAGCAGCGCTCAGCTCACAGATCACTCACAAGCCCTGAATGGAGTGACGTGGGGTGGAGCAGTGGAACCACTGACCTATATCTCGCGACCTTTGACTGGTCTCCTGGTCAATGGTTTGGATTTTTATTACCGGATGGGTATGCCGCTTGCTGAAAAAAAGGACCAATGCCAGCATCTGACATCCAGTATATGGAAGCACCGACTTAAGCGGACAAATATATAAAATTTTTTTTGACAGACTTTGACAAAACATTTATACAGCAGTCATAATTTTTTTTTTCTTTTTTAAAGAATCGTCCTAAGAGATGTTAGCGCACTTGCAGGTACACCAGACCACGAAGAAACTAATCTCTAGCAAAGCTGTGAGCAGAGAAGACAAATTGAAGGAAATTGAAGCATAAGCACTTCAGTAAATAAGACCAGCTCCGGGCAATAAGAAATAATTGACCAACAAAACAGAGCCAGCTATTTTTTTAAACAGTCGATGTGAAAAAAACAAAACAAACTCCAGTAAGACAGCAAAGGCAAATAAAGTCGTTTATTAGTAACAATTAGCATCTGTGCCTACACATTTTTATTTGTATTTCCTTTTTGTTTTGATTTTAGGGTCTGAACATTGTTATTGCAGCTGCAGTTGTTGTTATTTGTCAGGAATTTGTGCGGACACCCAGACTGAAGACGCGTTTTTTTAATCGGGGTCTGACTCGGTTGTCTGACTGAACTCTCTCTTGTGGATTCAACTGTTAGAAGTCCTGGCCTTGTCACGTGACGGTATACACAGTCCCACGTGACATACATCATGACGCCATGCACGTAGCAGCAACAACAACAACAACAACAACAACAACAACAACAACAACAACAACCACAACCACAACAACCAAAGCTAACAATAAGACAGCAAAAGCAAAAAGTCGGTTATTAGTAATAAGTAACGTTTCAGTCTCGAAACATATTTTTTAATTTCCCCTTTTTTTTTTAGGGTATGAATGTTTATTATGAACATGTAATCGAAATAGTGATAACATCCAAATTGCAACATTAATTTGTCATTTTTAGTTGAAAGAAAGTATTACGTATACTTGTTCAGAATATATGCGGATTGTATATGATATATATATGTGTGTGTGTGAAAGTTTTCTTGTGTAACTAGCGCGTTACTAACAAACATAATTATATATACATATTTTATACAGTAAGTGACAAATGTGGGGCAAGCAGAATGCTCAAAGCGGATATAAAGTTCTTCTGAATATAAGTAATTAAGAAGACAAGAAGCCATTCGAGTGGCTCGGCGCATGACCTGTCGACTGGTTGTTAATCTGAGGAATGGTGATGACTGTACTGCGCTAATTACTTGAGCAGGAAGAAACCTCACGAAAATGTAAGACAGGAAAAAAGATAAGCAAATGTAGCGAGTTGAGTTATCATAAATGTCTGTACTCAAGTAGATAAGTGATGACTGGTATTTATTATTCTTTTATGTTTTAAACCTTAAAATAACTAGTACTGACATGTGTACGTTTTGAGGTAGAAAAAAGAAAAATAAAGATGAATAAGGAAGAAGAAAAAGAAAGAAGAAGGAAAAAGAAAAAAGTGAATGAAGAAAGGAGGGAGAAGAAGAAGAAAGAAGAAGAAAAAAGTAGGAGAAGGAGGAAGAAGAAAAAGAAGGAATGAAGCAGAAAGAAAGAACAAGAGAGAAAGAAGGACGAAAAAAAAAGGGAAATGAAAGACAGAAAGAAAACGATCAAAAGAAGCAGGAAGTGAGACACCTTGTCACCCGAGACTTAAAACTTCGCGAGCAGTTAACGACGGCGATGTCTAATACATCTTTCTTGGTCTCAGGAAAAACGAGGACGAGGCTAAGCTCCGAATCACTACTTACTGATCAACGGCAACGATGAAAATAGGTTAAGCTGCTCATACTGCGGAGCCAACCCCTCCACACACACACACACACGAACAAACGCACACACATACACACACATACTCACAAACACACACACGAACAAGCGCGCGCCACACGCAAACGCACTCACACACACACAAACAAACGCGCACCTACGCTTGCACACCAAATAGACGGCAGTTGCCAGGCAACATCTCAAAGACATCTCAGCATCTTTTCACGCTTCATCACAAATCCTCCGTTTGTTTTTGTTTTGTCTAACCTTAAAGGACAACAACCAGCTTTGAGTGGCTCGTGGTTACCTTCCACATCGACCTGACCTCAGAGGTCCGATGGCATCACCTCCACTGTCATCTCCACGTTTCCTTACGAGCTACAAGGTCCTCCCGAGGAGGAATAAGGAGACTCCAGTCTTGACCCCCGCTGCCTGAGATAAACTGCAGGAAGTCTCAGAACATCGAATAATATAAAACTCGCTTTGTTCCTCCAGCATACCAAGTGGGAAAATAATCATAAAAAAAATAATGATTTTTTTTTTTTGTCGGCGAGATTGTAGCTAATTCTTACATTACACGAGACTTGTCAAGTGCTATCAAATCACATTAGCTGATCAGCTTTAACGGAAACGCAGGCCTTTGTTTTGACAGGCACACTGCGTGTCGCACTCGAGGGGGTCCTTTGCACCCTATTTGGGGCTGCTGCTGATGCGTGAATCTCGTCGGCGCGATGCCTAATCACGCCACCTGCCGGCGAGATTTTGACGGCCATGTTTACAGTGGGGATCGACAGGCTAGTGACGCAGGGTTTGTACAGACGCCGCCCAATTGGCCTCCAGGACCAGCGCCCACAGACTCCGGCCCCTCGCCACCCGGCAGGGGAGTAGGCGTCGTAATAGGTGGAAAAACTCGTAAAACAGTTGAGGGCAGGAAACCCGGGACTTTATTAGATGGCAGGTACTTGCTCAATGAATCGACAGCAATAAGTTTAGCAACTTACGGCTAGGGGCGGCCACTGAATGCGTGAAAACCTAAACGACATTTTATTTTCTCGTAAAAAAAAGAAAGGTGAAGCTTCAGGGGGTATTTGTGACAAAAAAGATAGTTTGTGTTGGAACTAATAAAATGTAGAATCGCAGATAAAAATCGATATAATGAGGTGGTGTTCAATATCAGGGCAATGTAGTAGTTTGCCTGACCTCACAAAATCAACAACTCTAACCCAGTACATAGCTGTATAATATGCAGTATAATAGATAATTATTTTTCTCAATATGCACCGAACTTTATCATTACCTCCTGGTATGAAATTACTACAATGTTGTCTCAAGCTGTGATGTAGCCGTATACACAAGATGCTTTGCCATGTTCTTATTCTCTGTGTGTGTCCAGAATGCAATAGCATACTACATATACATCATTGTTTCAGGTATGTATATACGATTATCTCTACTTGCTGTCTCGTAGTTTTCAAATATTTATCCCACTCATTGTTTGAAAATATATTTATTTAAATTTGCTATATATATGTTTTTTTAATACATAACAGAAAACGTTATACCAATAATATATTTATAACGAAATCAACAAAGAAACATGTTATGCGCTCTGTCTTATTGTCTTTTATTAATATATATATAGGTATACATACACCTACAAAAATCTATATCAAGTTTTCTTAATATGTAATAAGAAGTTCATTATCTCTAGACTTACCCCGTTATATCTGTTTAAATATAAACATACCATCAACACAGTATGCCTAGTGTATAGACATGTCACTGTATATCACCGTGGCCTGTATATACTCGTTACATGACCAGGGTATGTCAGGGTGGCGCTGTATACACCTCGCTACATCATCATGGCAATATCTGGCTGACAAACACGCGCCCAGTCGCTGAGCTCCAGCGCAAGGACCGGTCTCCCCGCGCTCCGGAAGGAAGGCAAACGAGACGATTTAAGCTCTGGTGATGGCAATAATTCAGTCTACAGGCCCGCTCTAAGATGTCGGCTGTCGGCATGGCGCCAGGGGGCGCTCGCTGTTGGCCTGCTCAATCCGCAGGACTGCAACCACAATGTGCTGTCGAGGTCCGGGAGGTCACGAGCTTCAGCTGCATCTGTCTTGCGAGCGGGCAACCCCCGTGACATGGCGCCATCTTGCTTCCCGACACGCCATTGCGACTTCACCAACGCTTTATTCTCCCCTCCCTACACACCCTTACCTCCACCCCTACACACCCCTACCTCCACCCCTACACAGCATTCTTACATATAAGACTAGGTGGGGAGGGAGAGAGGTTGGGTGTGAGTGTCACGTGACTGAAATCTTTCGTATGTTTGGCGGCGAAGCTTGTCCTGTTGAGTATTAGCAAAGTTAGTCCAACTTGTGAAACCTCCGTCTGACCACACCATCCATTCATCCATGCGTTTCTGTATCCGAGTTGGATTCTGTTTTGCTTCTCCGCCTCCAGGCAGATTTTCCTCTGAATCCGTTGTCGGGTTGTTGTAAGGTTTCTCGTGATGCCGTCTGGGATAGAGAAAAAGTAACTGTAATGTTTCCTTACTTAAAAAGAAGTAAGCCCACTTTTTTTCTTGTCCCGCTAATGCACGGTCCCTTCTCCCCTAGAGATGGTCTTGTGAAGCCGCTAACTTCGTGAGTAGGTTTCACTGGTCACTAACCGGGGTTAGAGGTTAGTGTTGTCCTCTTTGTCCGAAGGCTTTTGCAGCCGATTGGAAAGACAGTTTGCCACACACTGTGCCAGAGTCTAGTACTTTATTTTCTTCGCAGTCTTATTCATTGTCAGTCTGTTTGTTAAAGTAAATCTTCTTGAAGTGTCAGTCTTTCATGAAACTCTTTTTCCGACTTTGTGATTTTTTGATCAACGTGTCTTCGTTATTAACGTGTCCACCCTGACACTGGAAATGAACTTCTGTTCTTTACCGCTGATTCTATTTGTCGACATTATTAGAATGCTGATTACAGACGAGAAAGGGAAGCCAGAATTCCTTTAAAAATTTAATATCAACTAAGTAACAGATATACATCTATATTTCAATATTTGTTATGTGCCTATATATCTGTACATGTCGGGACATCGACTACATCGCGGATTGAAAATGTCTGAGGCTAGTAATTAATAAGGTAAGGGAGTTGCTTGTCTAGAAAGTTTGTCAAAAAAAAAAAAAGTTACCATGATAGCCAGTTTTGAAGTAAGATAAAAATATTGAAAAATATTAGAAAAAAATATTGTCCGCAAGTTAGGGGTCATGTTAGAGGCAAAGATGGTGTATTGGGTAGGCTTAGGTCAGATGTGAGTAAAATATATTTTTAATGGAGTTTTACATTCTAGATTTTAAACAAATATGTCTTGTAAGCCTAGGGTTCCTGTTAGACTGTTAGACTGAAGCCACTATATTTGTAAGCCAGGGTTTCTCATTAGCTTGAAGTTGCTAGAAGTTTCCACCAAGCGACTAAGATTGTTGAGGCCGTGGGTTCCTGTCGCACGTGCACAAAATGTTTTGTAAGAGAATCGCAAGGTGACATGGCGGCTGGTGCACGTTCACTAAAACGCATCAGCAACAATTTTTAAAATAGTAAATTACCTTTATTAAAGCTATTTCCAAGTTCATTAAGCGCCCAGCAAGAGGCACGAATGTTGTTAACATCGCTGTTCGTACCGGAGATAGATGTCGCTGTAAGTCGATCTGGCCGTTGACGTGACCAGTGACGTGTGCAGTGTCACGAGCTGCGAGAGCAGACTGCTCCCCTCCCACTAGTCCTCCCCCTCTCTCACACTCACACACGTATACAGGCGCACATACACACCAGCGCACAGACACGCACGCGCATCCCAAGGGAAGATAACCCAGAAGTTGGACAAGGACAGGAAGGTCGGGAGGAAGATGAGAAGCAGACGCCAGTCAGGTGAGGCGCACATTCATCCGACATGCTGCAGCAAAACGCAAAACAAACGTTCAGTAAGCAGCTGAAGGCAAAGGTACTACAGACTCGGGGGGAGACTGTAGGGGGGGCACGTGACCTGGGCAATGCAGAGACCGACACACTCGGCAACACTTTGACTAAGGACCTTCCGTGCTTTGACTTTTTTCCACAGATGAAGATGCACAGAGTATGTGTCATCGATCACACCTCTCCTCTCTGATCTGATGTGTCGTCTACTCGGAAGAAGGAAGATGATACAGTATTGGCATCGTTGATGTCAACCGCCCTCGCCTCCTCCTCCTCTCAAAATTAAAGTTTCAAAATTAAAGACATTGGATGGCGGTTTAGTGCATTTAGTTCGGCGTGTTCTGTCGTGGTGATGGAGTAGAAGGATAACTCCCAACCGTCACCCTATACCTGTTATTTGAAAACAAAATTGTACGCGTGTGTTTTTGATTATATCACAGTGTTATTTGGCTATTGAGCTGATCGTGAGAGATAGAGATGGAGAGAGAGCAAATGTTTGTCGTTCACAAATACAAATATTTCGGAGGTCGGTTCTTGTCTGATAGTGACCAAGACGAATATGAGACTAGTGACAAGAAAAATGAAAACTTTACTGCTTTTTCATAGTAACAATTACCTTGGTCTTTTGTGAGTTACCCGAGTGCTGCTGCCTTTTGTTTAACTGCTGGAGGACAAATGGCAGCATCAAGGTGCTACATCTCACATTGAAACTTTACCCTTACACACCCAGCAGTCGGCAAGAAGCCAATGTGCACAAACCATATTCTCCACAATAAACCGAGACACGACACGCCTTGCAATCAAACCGTGCGATGAAAAGCTGCTCAACCAGCCTCGCCTTCATCCTATAAAACTTTACTGGGGGGTGGAGTGAGTGGTGCACCGGGACCAGAACATTCCCTCCTCTTCTTCCTCCGCTGACTCGCCATTCTCGCCCCCACACCACATCTCGCGAGAGAGACTAAGTGCTGGAGGACTCTGGGGTTGACTCTGGAGGATGCTGTCAACCACTTGAGGTCGTCAAGGACATGTCTGCTGCGTCACAGACGACGTCCGTTGCAGACTGAGCAGTTCCCATCATACCTTGCGATAGGAACGGCGTTTTGGGGAGAATTATGTTTTCCCCTCAAACAACTTATTAAAGAGGACGCGAACGTGAGGCGTGAGATAAAAACTCATAAAGGGATGCGATATTGTTTTCGTTGTGGGAAATATTTTTGAACATTGTTATGAGCGGAAGTTATTATGTTTATTACTGTTAGAATTTCTCTGCAGACGTGTCGATTGAAGAGAAGAGCACCATACGAGAAACAGCATCCCTCTGCCTGAGAGGTAGAGAGATGGAAGAATGAACTATCGAACACGTGAGTGATTGATAGAATGAGCTCCGGTTGGTGCAAAAGGTGGTAATTTACATAGGTGTTACTCTCAGGTAGCTGGTCGCCATCCTTGCTACTGGTTCTTGGCACCCGATGACTGTCAAAGCGATTTGACACGATTCTGGCAAAGAAATAAGGAGGCCGGTCTCTCAATCAACTATGTACAATCTAATAATAACTTTTACAATTTCCGCTTTTCACACGACAATAAAACAATTTCTTAGATTCATGACAGATGAATGAATGCATACAAATCTGCTTCTTGAACTTTCCCGACGTCTCTTCTCAGAAGGAAACCTCAGGGACAGCGCTCTTGCCACCGACAGGTCCTGGAACATTTTGCCAACATGTCCACTTGACCCCCCCGTGACACTGTGCCCTTCCCCTCCAGCCTATTACTGTTGGAATATATCAGGTATGCTGTGGGTGGCTGAGTGGTTGTACAGAAGTGTATGGCTCTGTGTGTACTAATGTATGTTGTATGTTCATGCATACTAGTCAATGTAGTATGTGTGTAGACATAAACGCCTTGAACTCCTCTACCACGAGGATGTATGTGCGTGCTAAGTATTTAGGATGATTGATGATAATACTGATAAAGTTGCTGCTGCTGCTGCTACTGCTGCTGCTGCTGCTGCTGATGATGATGATGATTGATTATTATGTAGACATTCACTCACCTACAAACACACTCACACTCACAGTCCAGTTAGCATGCAGAGAGACAGGCTAGTATACGGGTATGAAGAGGTTTATATATATATACATATTTATTCTCGGCTGTCGGCGTCCACTGTGTGTGTGAGATGAGAGGTGACAGGAAAATTTGCAGGACAGGAATTGCGAGGCAGCTGAAGAGCTGTCTGGTGCGACAAGCTTTGCGGAGCAGTGCCAAATGCCTGCCAGACAAATCAGCAAAATTATGCGGCGACAAAATTTCGCGGTAATGTTTTGTTAGATTCGATTTTGCGGCAAGTAGCAAAACAACCACACAAGGGTACTCCAATAATCAAAACTCATTTGCATAACTGGAAATTTACGCATGATTTAAGTTGGAAATTGACGAAATCTTCTTCGCAAAACAGGCTTGGACACACGCGTGTGTGGATGTCTCCTCGCACACTCGCGCAAAGAATTGAAGTTTGTAGTCCGTTGGTAGGTGTGTGAGGGAAGATCAGACTTTCAGTGATCCTGTCATAGGATAAGTTCCCTGGAGGTTCTGTAACCTGTTCTTTGACCAAATCTTTTTATAATAGGCAATTTTGATATTTTGACACTTGGGATATTTTTGTTGATGTCTGGTGGAAAAAAAATTTATATAAACAAAGCAATCAAATAGTTGTAACATTTAGTTTGTGTCAAATTATTCTTGTCTGAGCTCGTGATGATAGAAGGGGTAATGGCAGAGTGGAATTATTAAATTATTAAATTATTAAAAATAATCACAGTATGTGTAATACATACTAGCAGTATGACTGTTTCTCACAATTCAAATGTCGGTAGGTGAGCCACGTCCTTCCTAGCCCTACAAGAGGCCGGAGAGTCGTTGTTTCTCATCTCGAGTCCGGCCAGACCTGATGACAAACAGTTTCCTCCACTAACCATTAATCTGCTGCTGACGACTGCTTCCTGGATCCACACATGGGCTGGCGATACGCATGGCAGGTGCCGCGTGAACTTCCACAGAGAACTCCCCCCGACCCTCCACACTCACACCTCGGAACTCTAGCTGACAGCAAATCTCATTTCTCTCTCTCTATCCCACACTTTTTCTCTCGGTCTTTCTACCTCCTTCCCTTATCCTCCTTCCCTTATACATGTGTGGATATAGATGCTTGTGTTTTGGAAGAAGATGATCTTCTATCTGGTGTGTGCACGCGTGTGTGCGCGCGTTCCTCTGTGTGTGAGAGAGAGACTAAACAATCCGATGGAGGTCGGAGTTCATTTTATCAATAAAGGAGGGTGATGACGATTGCTCGAGATGGTAGTTAGTATAGAGTTTGCCTGATCCTCACCAAATTCCAAAGATTCTTTCATCTCTGGCTCAGTCACGGACTCTGACAGGTATGCGTTGCTCTGGAGCATAAGTCTTTCCCATGTTTATTGTCTCCTGTCTGAGATACTACCGGTGGCTTCAAACGAAACAATACTACATAGAAGACATTTATGTAGAGCGTATGTCCACTATGTAGAGCAAATTTTTATAACATCCTTTATAATAAAAAACAAAGAAAATAGGAAGGAAGGGAGTGTGTGTGTCAAGGTTTATCTTGCCCTTCGCGTGAAAATGCGTGCCCCGGTTGGTGAACACGAGCGTCAACCTGTCAACATAGGAAAGGGACATCGGGTGTACAATTCCCCTACACTCACGCCGCGCAGGGACACGCTTGAGTCGAGTTCTAGATGTAAAGTTAACAAAAGCATCACAGCTGGAATTGTCCGATGCAGCGATCAATCCTGAAAAAGCCGGGTACCTCGTCTAGTGTCTTTGATTATTAAAGAATCTTTCTTTGTGAGGCTTGCAGCTTTCCTTCGGAGTCTTTAAGTGACTTGACAAAGGCTCCTTCTAAAGATCACAAACTCCCTTTTTGTCGATGGCGAAAGCACTTCACTGCTTAATCCAGATGCACTGGTGCTAAAATTCGCGAAGCTTCCATCAGGGTGCCAGACAGCGAAGGGCAGCACTAGACACACTTTGCCCCTGGTGGTTGTCATCAAGGGGCATGATGGGAAGTGCGCGAGTTGTGTGGTAGCTACCGATAGTCTTCTAGAAAGTTCATTCCAGGTTGCCCGAGAAAGCGACAGAGAAAAATAATGGGGAAAAAAAAGATAAAAGGGTGATTTGACATTATTATGATAATGGTGACGATAATGGCAAAGACAATCATATGATTACGACAACGACGACGATGATAGCAACGATGATAACGACGACGATGTTGACGTTGATGACGTTAGTGGTGTAATCTCGTAATGAATGGGAAAAAAAATCTTTTAAAAAATTACCGAAATAAAAGAGGAAAGAAAATCTTCAGTCAAAAAATTCCGATGTTTGTGCCAGTCTCACATCTGTAAAACACTGTTTGTCACTCAGAATAGATGAAGGAAAAAAAGATAGAGAAGAATGAGTCAATAAAGCCTTATAAATATTGGAGGGGCTCGGGACCGAGAGCAAAGCCCGCAGCGAACGTCAGCAGACGAACAGAGCGCGTGGCGCGAGCGCGAGATGCCCGTGCACCCGACTGCTGGCGGGGACGGGGTGGATGGACAGGGAGGAGTAGAGAAGATGGACAAGGCCACAGCATTCAGTCGTCAAAGTTCTGGGGTCACAGAAGAGGTGAAGAATATTATGGCCTTCAACATAATTGATTTCTATTGTG
Organism: Pomacea maculata; assembly: GCA_004794325.1. Lineage (NCBI taxonomy): Eukaryota > Metazoa > Mollusca > Gastropoda > Architaenioglossa > Ampullariidae > Pomacea > Pomacea maculata. The sequence goes on from SRHC01002482.1 coordinate 179,504, forward strand.
TCGTTTTTGTGTTGTCAGTGCCAAAGCCTCAGCACGAAGACGGACGCTGCTGTCCCCGGCAAACAGTCACAGACAGGTCACTGATCCTGCTTCTGGATTTGTCCACTGATGTTTATACTGCTGCTGATGATACTATATAACTAAAAAAGAAGAAGAAAGAAGAAGAAGATGGTGATGACGACGATGATGAAGGTTTTTAGACAAAAAGATGGAGATGCTGGATGCTGGCTAGCTTTATGAAGTATAGAAGTAACTGAAGCAAAACCCTCGCTTTTCCAAAAGGAGAAATATACCAAATTCCATTAAAATATGAATAAATCATACACGTTAAATATCTCGACCATGCAAGAAGACACCACTGGACCGCAAACAAAATTACAACATTGGATAACTTTCCCCAGACTTGAAAAGGTTGATGAAGCAGAAGCCAGCGATATTTGGGACAAGGGTCGGGTGTAAAAGTGGATGTCAGGGTCCGTACACTTCACCCACACCCCGTTACAAGCTCCTGGGACTGAGAAAAAGACAGCCAGCTCCTAGATAACATTCTGTACCATTCTACTGTTTGTCAGTTTATGTGGAAACGATCTGGTTTTCAAACGATGTTCATGTGTTAAAATTGTTAAAATAAAATAAAAGATGGCTACCCATATTCCCACGATGTCGCTTTGATGACTTTACTATCAGACTAATTGTTCAAGGCCTGATATTGGCAGTCTGGCAGGAAACAATGGATTCGATCTGTCGGAGGGAGGCAGAGAGTATAGAAATATTCTCTGAGGGAGGTGAGGGTTGTTGTTTGGTCAGATGGAATCAATAAGGGAGGAATGACCACTAGAGTAGCCAGCGCTGCCTCCTTCTCATCTCCATCCCTAGGACTGAACCATTCTTTCCTGCCACTTGCTAAAATCTCAAAGTGTGACCTTTATTAACTACATTAAATATTTTTAACTACATTAATATTAACTACATTAAATATTTTTGTTTGAGATAATTGTCTGAGATACATCGAAGCAGATAATCTTTCAGATGTCAAGCAAGTAGGTCCGAACTTCATTTTGGAAGCTTTTCTCTTATTGGTATTCGAAGATGTGTTTTATATTCAAATGTAATGCTTTATTTTCTTGACTCTTTAAGTGTCTCATAAAAATACTTGAATGTGAACTGGTCAACTGTCATTTCACGAGTTGCTAATAGTCTGACTACTTCATGCACCTCGCGATTAGGTCTTTGACATCCTCAGCCACCAATACTGGCAGAAGCAAAATATAACAAACAGCTCAGAGTCCAACTTGAAATGAAGTTAGTTACTGACTGGTTAAAGACCACAGTCCTGTCACAGGTCACCGAAAACACCTTCAATAACAGTCGCTTGGTTGGAAGTTACAGCTTTTATCTCCTGAACGATCACGTGACTTTTTCTAGAAATGGCATGGAGGTGAGAGATGGCACTTTTTGTCAAATCATCGAGGACGACTGTGTCCTATGAAACGTATTCAGATGCCACGATAAAATGAGACTGTTCCAAACTTTTTTTTTTTGTTTAAAGAAAGACCACCAGTCCCTTACTCTCTCATGCATCCTCCAGATCGCTTCCCGCTCCTTCCCTCCTCCTTTCTCACGTAAATCTTGATCATGGAAGCCTTCCAAAAATTTAGCAATCAATATGGGAGCAGTTATTGAAATACTCTCCTTCGACAGTGAACTCGCGGCTTAACGGGCTGATGAACAGACAGATTCGCATGTAAACACATTGAAAACTAGTCAGCAATTCAGCGAGAAAATAACTCAGAGACGGCCGGCAGGGCGGAGAGGAAATTGCAGAAGGCACAGCTTGAAGATAAATTCGGTACAGCACGAACGAAGAGAGGAGTGTAGGAAGTCTTCTGCTCAACTTTTCTTGTGACTGATTTCTTTGGGCATGTGGCCAGGCAGGTTTCCTATTAACGTGTGAGTGATCGCGCGGGCATGTAGCCAAACAGGTCTCCGCACGTTGTGATTACGTGAAGACGTAGTTAGATAAGTTTCCAACGTATTGCCAGAAATTAGGTGAACACGGTGCTAAACAGATTTCCGACTTGTAATGAGTGACTGGGTTGACGTGTAGATAAATAGGTTTCCCTCACGCTACGATCGTGTTGACATGGAGCTAAAAACATTTTGGGCACGATGGGAGTAATTGAGTTTCCATGTAGATAAACAGGTTTCCACTGCCTTGTCACTGGGTTGACGTATAGTGAAATCAGTTTCCAACATGAATGACTGGGTTGAGGGGTAGGTTTCCAGATTTAGGGTTTGGCATGTGAGCTTAATCGGTTTGCAACACCTTGTGACTGGACTAAGTTGACGTGTAGGCAGATTACGACATTTTACGACATTTTACGAGTATTTTCAGTTGACACGTGGCTGAAATGACTTCCAACCCATTGTGGTTAGCGTGGCATGCAGCCAACCGGATTGTTTACTGAGCGCGTGAGCGAACCACTTTATATTACGGCGCGTAAACAACAGGATGTGGTTGACTGTAACTATAGCAACGAAGCAAGTTTCATCTGTGAAGGAACCACGATTGGTGAGCGGGGAAAACAGAATGTAACCTACGTACCTTCCTGTCTACCTACTTCCTGTCTACTTACTCATGTCTACCTACTCGCAAGAGTCAGTTGTTAAATTGTTTGGTTTTCTGTTGCTCCAGCACGATATCTTGTTATTATGGGATGCAGGATAGAAACAGTCTTGATTACATGATGTCTATGATCTTGCCTTGACTACAGGATAGAAATACAATCTTGATTACCTGATGTCTGACGTCCGTGAAATGTTGCTCAATGTACACTATTATAACAAGGTCACGTGGGTTTGCCACATAATGATGTACATTGTGTAAGTAAGGTTTTGACTACGAAATCAAGGTGTTGCCAATGTCAAGACACTTTTGAAAAAATTCAAGTTCATTTGATGGTACAAACTTGAAAAGCCTAACCCGAGTCTCATTAAATGCTCAGTAAAAACAATCCAAGTTCTGCTTTTCGTATGGCGGCAATAAGGAAGTGAAGCATCTTTTATCAAAATGAAGAAACTGAAATACACTTCTAAGTCATCTGCCCAAAATATCTCGATTTGCAAGAAAGCTACACTCCACAGAATATTACCCCTTCACTATTCAGATTCCAACATCTGAGAGACTAGAATGAATATTTCTAGAGGGCGACCTCTCTTGGTCGTGATGGTGGGCGTTACAAGTCCACAAATTAAATCGTGCGCGTGTTCTCTCTCTGTGTGTGTGTGTGATTTTTGTTTCTTTATGTACCTGTATTTTTCGCAATATTTGCCTTTTTTATCTTCTGTAGTTGTTGGCTGTCGTCCCTCACGGCACATGCGCCCACTGGTGTAGGTCCCTCCTCAGCCTGAAACCTGTTGCTGTGGGTTTTCACCACATGATTAGAAGCTGTTAAAAAATACCTCCAGCCCGTTCTGTCTTCAGCAGTCAGTCAATACCTCCTTGTAGCCAACGGTACACATCAACACACTCTCGGAGATTGCAGGAACATTGTAAAAGACAGAGCTTTTCACAAACCTACTACGGTCTCTTCAACACAAGCATGTGTGCCTCTCATCACAAACACTGCTCTTGACACTGCCTGGTGGTGGACAGAAAATATTGTCATTTTAGAACAAACAACGGAGGGCATTAACACTTTTCGTGACAACTTAGTTTTCAATCAGAAGGAACATTTGATATTTATTATTAGAATGTATTAAAATCTGACAATGTCATAATTATTGTTATCATTGATGTCAAGTTTTTGTAACTGATAAAAGCGGGGTTTACTGGAATGCAGAAAATCATACCTGATTTGAGTGGATTGTACTTTTTTGGTGTCCTCCCTGCATCGGAAATTTTGAATTAAAAAAATTCATTTATTTAAATTCTGCTTCGTGAGCACTGTACAAGATGTTACCATCCTAATAAAGCTACAGAGGCGTCAAGAAGTTCTCTCGTATACTTTAAAATTTTTTAATTAAATAATTAAATTAAATTACAATTTATCGTTCAAACTTTTTCAACCATATCCCAACTAGTTTTTTTTAAGCCACGTTGAGTTTCAGTGATTTAAGAAAGTGAAATATTTTCGAGATGAAACAAATTTTCATTTTCTTAGATCATTCTCATAACAGTTGTAATTCATGGAGGTTTGAATTGTTGTTGTTCTCGTATTTACCGCTCGCAGTCACTTTCATTTACCGTCGTTAGATGACAAATGTGTTAGACACAAAGTGTACAAATATCTGTAAGAAATCACACGAAATCACACACACACATACAGACTGGCTACTGCTTCGTGGTGTGAAATGAAGATTAGTGTGTCTGTACTTCATGTGAGGACAACGGCCGGATATCCTGCAGTTCGTTATCACCCAGGGATGGAGCAAACAGGAAAGAACAGATACAACAAGTGACTTAACTCTTAAGCAAAAAAGTAAAATTTGGAGCAGACTCTTCCAAAAGTTTTATTTTTCGAATGGGTCCTGCATGCAATGTATTTTCATTACATCTGCCCGAAATCTATAGTGAAGCCTGGTGATGGAGTGAGGCAGGGGCTCTATACTCATTAACAACATAGATGTTTACATGCAGCCGACAGTGCATAATGGCGCAAAAAGTTCGGATGCCAGTGCTGGACCGTTGCCTTGACACCGAGCTTTCACAGGAAGACAAAGGAGGACATCTGTCCACAATATTCCAGTCTCCATGGTGGTCTAGGGCAGTTAAGGCAGTCGTCTGCTCTGACACAAATCGGAAGCCTGAAAGAGTCAGAATAAAAAAAAAACCTCACCCGCTCGGATTGATTATATTCTTTGATTAAATGTTCTTATCACTCAACAACAACAATAACAACTGAATCTGTAAAGCGTATTTTCCCCGCTTATTTCTTCATTATCCAAGATATTTTTAAGAAGTGAGTTCTGATGCCGGATTTGAATGCTTCAAACGAAGAAAAGGCTGAACATTCGAGCATTGGGGATTTAGAAGGAGTGTCTGCAGAATCCACCTCCTCCCTGTCTGATGCGTGGCACAGAGAGGAGGGCAACACCAGCAGACCAGAGAGACCAGCTCGGGGTAGGCGGCAGTATTTCCAGCAGCTGGTGATGCAATTTTAATTTAAAAAGAGATTGTTTGTAAAATGAGAAAAGTGTGTGTGTGGAGGTGGAGGAGGTGTGAATAATCGCATGGAGTACTTTTAGAGCGGACATTCCCAGCGGACAACCTGGATACGAGTACGTGGTCCATGAGAACAGATCTGTACCCTGACTGTACCCTTACAATCACAGTAATAGTGACTATATAGCAGTATTACTACTGCGCCACTGGAACACCCTTCTGATGGCATTTTAACTGTAGTAAAAAAAAAAAAAGGACAATACATAATATACAAATTTGAACTGCTAACTCCCACAAGAGCTTTTTTGGCAAAATTGGTAAATACAAGATTGCTTTTAAGAAGTCTAGCAACCAAAAAGTATAAAAAGCCACATTTATTTCCTTTCAGCTTTATTATTTGTGAATGCTCATACTTCGGTCAAGATCTCGATCTGTCTTCTACACGTATGGGAGTGACTTACCTCCAGTGGCAGGCAGCCTGCCAGCACACAAAGGGCCTGAATCCGTCGCTGCGTGAAGCAAAGGACAGAGTTATTGCCCATTCGCTACGCGTAGCACTTTTTAACATTTTTAAACACCATAATTATATACACTTTAAACATTATACATGTATTTGCCAAAAGAAATTCAGAAACAATCACTTTATTTTTTTTCTTCTTCCCTCTCTCTCTCTCTCTCTCTCACACACACAAGCGCGCGCAGCAACGCCAAACCAAAACTCCACCAGTTTGTCCTTTTTGACTAATGAAATTTATAGGCGGCATGATATCTGACTATCAGATGAGTACCAAAAGATGGGGCCACAATAAACGTAAACGTATATGCTGATGTGTGTGTGCAACCATAAAGACTTAATATTTATGGCGGTGTTCGAGCAGGGCCGTGATTAGGAACACGCAGACAAGGCAGCTGACTAGGGCCCCGCAATTTTGATTATATATGGTAACTAGGCTCCAAATTAATGACCTATTGCATGAAGTGTTCTGTCAATGATTAAAAAAACGAAATGTGCCTGTGGAAAAAAAAAGTGTCTTTAGATCCGAACTAAAACCGTGGCGATCGTGGAGTCCAGAGCCCCGCACATGCCCTGTGCCTCAGGCCCCGCGGGGGCTAAGAGTGGGCATGGTTCGAGGTGATAAGCTGAAGATGCCCAGAGCCATGTCGCACCAAAGTCACATGCTCATTGTTACGCTGCCACAACCTGTCCCACTAACAACGGGAAGCAATCGCGCAAAGAGAAAAAAATGTTTATAGCCAGAGTAGTCCCCCTTGTATTGTTATCACGTTTCTATTCTGCAGCTTTGGAGTAATGTTTTTTGTTTCAGGATTCCCTTTCTTCGTGAGTTGTTTTGTCTGTTGTTGGCGATGTTAGTGATACTGCATCCACTGCGTTCCTGGTTCAATGCCACCTTAAAGCAAAAGTCAGATGTGTAACCCGCACGCAGCACTAAGTGTAGAATTGTAGAAACAATTCACGTCGTTATTGATGAAAATCATTCTTGAACTTCTCTTGCAGTCGCGCAAAAATTTTTGTGCGTATAAAGATATTTTTCAACAGAGCGGCGGGGTTAAAAAAAATTTTCATTCTTTCACGTTAAAACAGTCACATTGTCATACTGATGTAATGACACTGCCAACTGTCCACCACTCACTAAATGTTTGATCACGTGAACACATTTTCCTCCCTTTCTCGTTCGAATGAAGCTAGAGGAGAGAAGATGTTAACAGGCGTTTGAGTTCAGCGCTGGCTCCTATACGGAGTTCTTTTGGTGACAGAGTGCGACAAGTTCAGTCTGCCCATGACCTCCCCCTTGGCGTTCAGCACGATGGGGTCGTTGGGGAGGTGAAGGTATTCAGGCCACACAGTCAGCAGGTTTGGCGGTTTGAGGGTGCTGGAGATTCCGTTGTAATGCAACCCTGGCTCTTTCCAGTTGTGGGACAAGCCTTGCTGCCCGGGGAAGCTGGCGTACAGGGTGAGGAGCCCGTTCTGAAAGTGAGCGGATTTTGTAATCAAAAGACGACTTCTCTCTCTCTCTGTGTACGTGCGAGCGAGCATCAAGTGAGCGAAAGAGAGACAGACAGGTACAGATAGTGAGAGTGAGCATTTACTCAGTCTTTTATGCACTCCTTAACACACAATGACGCTCACACACACACACAAGACCGTGTTTTGAAAATTCAGATGTGCTCTTTCATGCCATACAAATGAGTGTGTCAACATACGATCTCCACATTCAAGCAAGAAAACAAAAATCAAACGTTAAAAGGGAGTGGAAGTGTGAGCGCATGCCTGGTAGGCGTGGTAGATGTGCCACATGGTCCACATGGAGCTGGCTTTGCCCATCTTTCGCTGTTTCAGGTAGCCTCGTGACGACTTCAGACCGGGCACGAATGGTACAAAGTCGTTATCTTTACTGGCTTTGGCATACCATCTGCTAGGCGAAATTCATAATATCATTTACCGACTCCTAAACTTTCTACAAAACAAAACCACACACACCATACCAAAAAAAAAAAAAAACCTTCCGTTCAGACAAGACAAGCCTTCGAATGTCAACACACGATGAGGTCACAAAAAAATCCCATTTTCAATCAGTTTTCAACTATTCCTTCAATATTCTTAAATTATTACTAATTCTTAAGAAGATTAATTGCTTTTATCAGAGGAGCTTTAAAAAAGCTGAATAAGTCAACCCTTTCACCATCCATAACATGGAGTATTCGCTGTCTACAATTTTTCCAAATGTTAAAAAAACGTGACTGCATCACCTATTCAATAGAAATGGTCAACACGACCCATTCAGTGCGCAGACCAAGTGCGGGGTTCACTAGAAGTATTCAACATGTAGCACAAGATGAAGGCGATATCCTTGCTCAGTTCACAAGTAATGCTTGATTCATAATGTCAACGTGTGAGAGTGTACCTTGATCTCTGTAGGGAAAGCCTGTTTGCTCAGATTGAGGCAATCGTTATCTGGAAATGAACTTCACCTACCGTACTGACAGAAACTCTCTCGAGTAACTCTTTAACTGCTCTTAAAGACTGTTGCCGAGCTAGGTTACAGAAGGATGTACTTTTAAATCGTAATTCACTTTCCTATCCCTTTCGAGAAGGTTGACATATGATCTTTCCTGTCCGTTTGAAAGTCTCTACGTCAACCGAAAAAACAGTTTGCTATACACAGTAAACAGGAGATTGAATTTGTTATGCACTGTAAAGTAAACAACTGATTTTGCTATGCACTGTAAAGAAAAGAATGTCATGTTTAGGGCCCACGTGACATGTTAGCTACGTGACAGCATTGCTTAAACGTTACTATACAGTTCGTTTTATGCATACAATTCAATTTTATAGCTAAAAAATACATTCTAGCTATACAATTGATTATAATTAGAGAATGAATTCTGTCTTCTATAGACGCGAATTAAAATGTATACGGAACGAGGCTGGCTCATTTGCATGTCGAGCATGAAGGTCAAAGATCAGCCGATCAGCGCCCTCAAAACATGGTCTGGCGTTCTTGTGTGTATTTACGGGCGAGATAGTTACGGAGAGTCGGACGTTATGATGCTATGAATATATTCTGATCCGAGCAATCCCATGCATTTAAAAGCATGTCACCCCATTAAACTAAACCAACAGAAAAACTTTCATAAATTATAATTGGTTCCCCTGACGACTGGGCACACATCGGCTTTCCTGTTGTGCTTGTTATGTTGGCTGAACGAGAGATTCGTGACTCTAATGAGGTACGTTTGTTTATTTTATTTTGTGGTAATGTGAAAACTGATTACTACTTAGTTAACCTAAAAACAGTCTCAAAAGCTCTCTATCTCAGTTACAGAGTTGGTTGACTTTTTTGCGATTGCTCAAAGACGTTATATCTATAGAATTAATTCTATAAGTATAAAGTTCATTTTATAGTTACAGAGAGAAAATTCCCCTCTTGGGAAAATTGATCATTGTCATAATTGTCATTGTCATTGGCGCCTCATACCTGGCGATGGGAGGAGTAGGTTTCGTTCCCTAAGGTGACCGACTTGTTTGAATATGTGCATCTCAATAAATAGAGATTTACAAAGAGAGAAAATGTCACTACTTGTAACAACAAATGTAATGTATTCAAGGGTACCTTATAAAATCCGCCCAGGCCTCTCCTTTCGGAGAGAAGCCCCAAGATCCAAGGACCGGATAGAGAAAGACGGCCTCGCCAGGTGGCCCTTGCAACATTTTGGATCCGTTCACGCCCTCCGCGTGCTTTACAGACTCGCTCTGCAGTGCGTACCCGTTGATGGCCAGGTAGGAGTCGTACTTGGCGTGGACGAGTCGCAGCCAGCGCGCGAAGAACGGCGACACGGTGACGTCATCCTCCAGGAAGACAGCTATCTCCGAGGTCAAGTCCACAGGTAGGCACCACGTGCGCAGCCACTGTCCGTACAGGCCCACGTGATGCGGGTGCACGTGTACCTGGGTGGGTCCATGATCGAAGACAAAGCGATGCGCGACAAGCAGCGTCCCCGGGTCCACCAGACCGTTGACGTCACGGTCGATGAAAATGTCCAGCCGGACTTTGGTGTCGTTGTAGACGCCGTCGTTCAGGGATTTTAGGCAACGCTCGAGAGATTCTGGTCGGCGGTAGGTCAGAACAATTATTTTCAAGACAGTCTGTTTGCCCGATTCTTCTGGCAATTTTCTGACCGACTCGTTTATTGCCCGCACGCAAATCGGGTCTGGAAACGTCTCTGGTTTTGGAGCCGATATGGTCGATAATGTTGTTGTTGCCACAATAGCATCTGGTAGTCTTTTGATAACAAGACTCAAGTAAGACTGATGCAGCAGCCACACGATCAGGCTTGAGACATATGCGGCGGTCAGAAGAGCAGCAAAAATGTGAGGGTTGGTCAGTCTCAGACATCGCATCATGCAGTTGGTGCAATCACTGCTAGACTTTTGTTTTTTTGAACCCATATGGTGAATCTGAAAGATAAATAACAGGTATTTGTCTTAGCACAGTGTAAATCAGAAGGCAGATGATAATATGACCTGCGGCCCGACTTTACTGTATGCGAACGGTATACTCCGAAGACAACTTGTAACTATTGGTCAATAGGCCTGGTGACCAGCACACACTCCAGTAGCTAAAACTGATATCCCTCAGACCTACTTGAAAATTCCTCTACGTATTTTAATGATCTTCTGAGGAGATTGAGAAGAATTGTTTTAAGACGAAGAGAAAAGTACTCCAAACACTAAAAAAACAACAACAACTGGTGCAATACCAAATGTTAGCTGTAAGTTAGTGTATCACAATTAGTTTAAGACCATCAATTATTCTCCGTGAATGTCAAGCTAAGTAATACTGAGTAGAAGTAAGCAGAACTTAATGCGGGTTGTTACAGGTCCGACAATTTGTTTTTTATAAGTTCAGTGTCAAAAAAACTGCATCCAATCCAAGGTGATGATAGACTACATAGTGTCTACTGTGTCTCTTCCGATGACCCTTGACCCAAATTGGTCACACGATAAAGCCTTCGAAATGACATTAACAAGACTAGTCCTAATCCTTGAAATAAGATCGACAGAATAAGATGACTAGATAGATTATTCAACAGATTAAAGCATAAAAAATAAGTTACATCAACGTAGACGAAAATTTCTAACAGAAGGTATAGAAATGCACAGATGAAGTTTACGATTCTCAAACAGAAGTGCACACACGCAACTAAAAATTCCAGATTTCCCAAGAGGGTTGAACATCCCACAGAAAAGAACAAAGTTCACACACAAAACAACAACAACAACAACAACAACAACAACAACAACAACAACAACAACAACAACAACAACAACAAAAACAAAAAAACAAAAAACAAAACGGAGGCGTACACAAGGACTATAAACCACAGCGGAATGCATCATGGCTGCTTGAATTAATTAATCTATCCATAATCTAAGACGAGGCAATGCACGGTAGAATTTACTGTTCAGTAAACTCTCTTACCTTTAACGGACAGTTGACTTACTTAACGATAGTCTTCTGCACACGAACAAATCTCTGTTCGCGACAAGAAACATTATAGTTGGCCTGACACAGGCAGCTTATCGACTGTCATGTTGCTGGAGCAGATTGCCACGATGACGTCACACTCAGACCACCTGACGATGACGTCATTTTAATGACGACAATATCTACGTCATCTTGCTGGCACTAAGTTGCTAAAGTACAGTGTGCCACCGTCGTGCCAGCATCGCAGACAATGAGAAATGAGAAGATGGCATCACACAATAAGTGTTGTTAAAGCCATGTTTACCAACAGCAAACAACAGTATGCAAGCAGCAAGGAGTGAACGCAAGCAACTTTTACTTTTCCCAGCACCGGAGGCAAGCTTGGACGAAATATGTGATTGCAAAAGACGATATTTTTCGAGAATATTAGCATTCAGATTGAATTGTGGTCACAACAGCCTTACATTAAAGCCATACAAGAAAACTCCCGCACAGATCCTTATTTAAACTTTTTATGAACGAATTTGCAAAATAAAAAAGGAAAAAAATACTATTTTAATATAAAACGGGTAAATTAAACCATTAATTCTCGTTGTTATGCATAGATGGATAATAACGAACAATAATATTCACTCAGCGTCATTTGTTTAAAATACTTTACTAGTTTTTAACCTGGACATTATGTCTCTCTCTCCACCTCCCCCTAGAATCTCTTCGAAAAAGCTTACATTAATAATAAAAAAGGCTTACATTAAGAGCTACACTGATGGACTGATGGTAGTCATGCAAATATAATCTTTATTTGCATGTTCATTGTCATAAACATATATATTTTGAGTAATGTACTTTTACAATAAGGTAACCATACAAAGACATGACCATCTAAAACTCCCCTGTTTCTTCCTAATTTCCTTTCTTCTTCCTTTCATTGCTCTTTAAATATTTTAACTAATTTGAATATTAACTGATTATTAAAATCCTCGTTCTTTGTGCTACGCATATCATGACACTCGCTATAATAATCAAATCTCAGATAAGTAAATACAATCTCAAATACATAAAACAAAGTAAAACAAGGGTGGAAATTAATACCTGTGAGCTCGTGACAGTCTGACACAGATCGACATAGTCCGACATAGTGCAAGGACCCTCAGAGTCCCACAAAGTCCGTGGCATGTCGAGCTGTCGCTCATCGGCCACAAAAACCTCAAGGGTTGCGTCTGACGTCATAGTTACCGTTAGGTCAGCGCTCACAACCCGCATCCGGTCCTCTGAGCTGGCAGCAAATCACGTTAGCCTCTGGAAAAAAAAAGAAAAGAAAAGAGTATGAAAAGTGTTAGACAACACTAAAACACCGTCATAAATACTGCAATCGCTGGGCTGTAATGTCTCTCACCTGGCCACCCTTATCAGCACGAGTTCTGAGCAACACCCGTTAGACTGTGAACAGAATGGCGTAAGGACGACCACGCCTTTTTTAAGCAAAATATATTTTCTGGATTAATGTGATATCTGGTCTGGCTATGAATTAATAACAAACAATAACAAAAAATATGCATTGATTACAAACAACGTAAAAGCTAAGCACCGACGTATTACTACAAGAAGGGATCACCTGCAACTCACTAAAAACACTAAAAACTGTAGTGCTGATTGTGAGGCCTACGAGCTATTGCACAAAATGTTTCTAAAACTGTTCTAAAGAAAATTTTTTTCTCCAAACATCGCTTCTATGCCATTTAGATTGGTTGCACAAGGGCATACGAACTTTATGCTGATCGGAACAGAAGACTATCTTATTTAAAACAATTTTAGTTTTAAAAGTTCAAAAACTGTATCATGCACTACATTTCTATAAAACTGATTAACTAAATTTAAGTCTTAAAATGATTTGAAAGTAGTAAGGTGCTGAGCAACTCTCTGGGGTCACAAGTCGTATCGGCGCACACACTTCTCTCTGGATGCGACACATTTCGCAGGGCTGACTGCCAAAGGTTTTCTTTAAATACTCTTGTTCCCTCCAAATTCATAAAAAAATCTGTAGTCATTGTGGACTATAATTTATCTAAAGACCCCGTAGTCCCCTCCAAGTTTAATCACATCTCATCAGACTGACCTGCCAGTCATTACATGCTAACACTTTAAAACATTTGTTCACAGACTGGCTGTTCACATGTAGCAGTTATCAACGCTGGCTTATCTGTCGCTGCCTGCGACATTGGCCGAGTCTTTGCACTACCTTTGTGGGTAGCTATACACAAAGATAACACAAGCACCTGAAAACCTGTTAATGGGAAAATGTCCTTCCTGTGATACCAGGGGAAATGAGGGAATACAGAGGTGTCTCACCGAGCTCTGTCATCCCTTCTGATAAAGCCCGTTTCCATCCCTCTTTTCATAATAACTCCCATCTTATCTCTATCTCCGCTGCACATATCTTTGATAAATGATGTTACATTAACTGTGTATGCACTAATGAAGATAATTGCGAAAACAATTACAATATCTGTTATTCACAAAACCGTTCAAGCTGCTGTCTAATTTCCATCTAGCAACAACCTTTGATAGACACCCTCAGAGTGTATACAATGTTGGTACCCTTCTCCTCCACACAATAGAGGTGCCGGAGCGGAAGTTATCTCCCTGCGGGGAGCTCTCTCCCCCGCCGACCTCCTGACACCACAAAGAGACGTGGCATCCACTGTCATCCATTCTAGCTTATATTCCAGCCATCGGTACTCCTGACACAGTCTGACACCTAATAATCGTGAGCTGCAGACGAAATCAACTTCCTGCTGGCTGTGGACTCAAGAACAAAGAAACAAGGGATAGTTTACTGTTAGACAAGTGTAGCTAAGCCAGACTTCGCAGCAGCATCAGTCTCCGCCGCAGCAGCAGACGACCGACATCGGAAACGCGGATCCAAATTTAGCCCCGGCGCCATGACGTCACGCCCACCCTCGGCTCTGCGAAGCGTGGATGGCGGCTGAGCAGCGCAGTGCATCGCAAACGCCTGCAGGCACCAGACGAAAGAATCAGAAAGAAGTCCATGAACACAAGCTTTGACTGGTAAGCATTGGTTGTTTTTTTTCTTTCAATATGACCGCATGCCAACCGACATTTCGTGGCTTCTGCCAGCCATTGAAACATTTACCCCCCTCTGCCATCATCTGTTTGTTTAGTCCTCGTGCGCCGTCCATACTGCGCTGGTGTGTGCATCTGACAAGTTGGAAGACCATCCCAGTGCAAAGACGTGCGATTCGCTGTCATTACTTTACTGGGGTAATTGCCAGCAGATGAACTCCATTTGCTAGCTGGGGGTCAGCTGGGATTCGGTCTCTCGTTCATTTGGATGTGGCTCTGTCCTATAAGGGGAGGGAGAAGGGACGGAAACCAGAGTACCCGTGGAAAACTACTAACGGCCGACCGTGTGAACATGTGTCACATATAGCGTCCAGCCACAACAAGTGTTTTTTTTTTCTTCACCAGCTTTTTATACCTTGAGGTCAATGTCCTCTCGCGTAACTAGCACAGAGGAGAGCAATGGGTGGGTGGTAGGGTACAGCCGTCAGATCACGAACTATTATCCCTGGACTGCTGGCAGACAATTTTCTGCTAAAACGAGGCTTTAGACGACAAAGCTTCCGGTTTATTCATATTCTTTGTGGAGGCTCACCGAGACTAACAACGGATCACTTCGCAAGAGGCTAAGCGTTGATCTTGGTAGACAGCAATCCACCTACACACATCCATGTTCTGCCGACAGCTGTTCGTGTTACACTATTTTTACTCTTCCTGTGCAGGGTTATGATTGTAGATGTGCATCTCGAGTTTACAAGAGAGGTAGATGTCAAGAACTGGCATTTTACCAAGCTCTGCCCAATCATTAAAAAAGTGCTTATCACTATATTATACGTAATTTGTACAGCGCATACTCACGCTCGTAAGAAGCCTGCTCGTAGCGCTAGAGACAAGATATGGACAACAAAGGAACGGAAGGTGACACGTGACACGGCAAGTAAGAGGCTCCGATACACGCGATCGTAAGCTTGTACTGGAATTGAACCCTTGAAAAACAAGTGAAGGATTCAGCGTAACAGTGTATCAAGATACTGTACTGTCACTCCTGTCAGTGACACCAGTCTCACTGGATCGTGCACTGCCAGTCATCAACCGTCAATCCCAAGCTTCTAACAACTCAAGTCCTTAAGACCACGGTGAATCAAGAAGCCCCATAAAGTAAAACCCTTACTGATAAGACACGCCAACATGAAATATAGTCTACCTAACCTTTCTGTCGGTGAGAAGTTGGGAGGGGGCTCTTGGGGAGATGTAGATGATCGAACCAAGTACAAGAAGTTCAAATCGTGTAGAGGGAATATGATCCTACCCCGTCCTAGCGTCCTCCCTCCAAACGTGTAAGAGTTTACTCGGTCTCCACTAACCCCTGTATTTAGGTTTCGTATGGGGAGAGCGGGTTGGCTTTCAAAAGAAGAGGCCTGTATAATTTTATCTTCTGAGCTAACAGCTATCGAGCTGCTCAGTACAGGTTCCGAAAGTCTAAAAGTTGTATACTTAATACCACGGAGTTCACATCAAATTTTGGCTTCCTTTCAAATGTATATTCTGTCACAATAACATTGATGATTTCTCGTTCTATTTCGTCCTTGTAGGAGTGATTCTTGAGGAGACAGCCTACATCTGTTTCTTGACTTGAGAGGATTGTGTTCCCCTGATGACTCACTGGCCAACAGGATGCGCCTCGCCAAGAAAGCTGTTTTGTTGTGGAGCACTGCTGGCGTGGTTGTAGTCATCATACTGCTGCTGTGGATCAAGAGAAACCCACAGCCAGAGGGCAGGAAATCGAGTCTCCGTCTCCGCTACCAATCTGGTACTGGCTACCAGCAGGGTTCTCCTGTCCAGCACGAAGGTCCGGCAGACAGGCTGATTCTACCCAAGCCAGAGCTCGACGACGTTAGTCTGAACAGTTCACACCGACCTCGACCATTGCTGCGTCTGCTTGTGCTGACCTTTGACCGGGCACGCTCGCTGACCAGATGCCTAGAGTCGTTGAACGCTGCAGAGTACGACGGTCGCCAGGTGGTTCTGGACATCTTCCTGGACCGCGCCCGCGATGGACACGTGCACAATGCCACCTTGGCTGTAGCCAGGAACTTCTCCTTCAAGCACGGCCAAAGCCAGGTGCACGTGCATTCACGTCACGTGGGCATCTACGGGCAGTGGCTGGGCACGTGGCGGGTGCCGGCGGATAACGAGTCGGAGATCGCCGTGTTCCTGGAGGATGACATCAGCGTGTCGCCATTCTTCGCGCGCTGGCTGTGGCGCGTGCACGCCAAGTACGACCTCTACCCAACAGTGAACGGGTACGCCCTGCAAGGGGAGTCGACACGTCATGCTATCAACTCGGAGGAGACGCTGCTGGAGGGCCCACCAGGGGAATCTGTTTTCCTGTACCCCGTGCTGGGTACGTGGGGATTCTCCCCTAATGCTGCGCCATGGAGAAGATTTATCCAGTGAGTTGTCGAACATCAGGACAATATTTTACGTGCACTATTTTTGTCTTTTGACGAAATTTTTTTAAAATGTAGTTTACGTAATAGTTAACATAGTAGACAGGGAAATGTTAAAGTATTTACACGTAAATAATTACTATGAAATAATATGAAGGCATGAAATAATAACCATAAAAGATAAAAACATAGTTTGCGTAGAAATACTGATCTACAAGAGACAAAACAAAGTGCTAAAAATAACAGTGAAGCCTAACAGTAATGCGTAGACAAATCTGATAAAAACATGATCGATTCAAACGGAAAATTACCTGTCTGATAGACGAGTTATTGGTTCAATGCTCTTAAATACATTGACGATTATTTCGGCCTTACAACTTTGCAATACGTGGTGTGTACCTGTCTTCCTCACTTAAAGGTAAACGTAAAGGGGCAATGGACTCCTTTTTCAAAAAAAAAAAAAGTCGAATTAGAGGTAGATGAGTGAGATGCCCTCTCATTTAAAATCTTTGTCGCAGATGGTATCAAGAAGTCAGCCGCCAACCCAAGTTTATACCCCATGTACCCGGGCTGAAACCATCTCTTTGGTATAGGCAGTTTCTGAAGGAAGGGCGTGAAGACTCTATGTGGAGCATGTGGCATATCTACCACTCGTACCAGGTCAGTAGACGTGCTCTTCGTCACACCCAGGGTACATTCTCCACCCATACTTTCAGCCTGCTCCATACCTTCACCTAGTTCTCGCATCGCTCGTGTAGCCGCTCCACACCTACACTCCTCAGAAAATTGTGTAGATTATTTTTCTCGTCATCCGCTGTTGATACTGAGTTATTTTGCTTTCAGAATCACCTTTACACTCTCTACCCGAACCTGCCAGAGAGGCAGGGGCTGTCACACAACTGGAAAGAGCCCGGCATGCACTTCTCCTCTGATGTGGCTAAAGAGAAGTCACGTGTCAACTTAATGACAGCGTGGCGAGAAGAAGATCTTCGACTACCGGAAAGTCCGGTTATTTTAGATGCCAATGGCCATATTGTGGGAAAACTATCTCCGCCACCTTTGGACTAAATGTTCCTTGAGTTTTTTCGAAGTGCAATACTAGAATAAGAGCCAGCGGGGTAGCAAGACTAATTATAAGCGGAAACGCATGTTAAAGACCTGGCGCCCATTGCAAACTGGGATGGCCTGTGAGATTATAGGCATTTTTGTTTTTTGTATAATAACGATTTTACCACTAGGCACCCGCGAGTCTAAACACCACCTTAACAACAAAATCCAGTGTTATCTGTGACAGGACGAAGCGTGACCCGCAGAGTCAACAGTCGTTTTTCTCTGGCAGATAATCAAAGAAATGACAAAAGGAATGGGTCTGCAGACTATTGTTACTTTGTACTCTCGCTGACTTGTACTCTGAAGCACAGCTTCGGTGTATTTTTATCTACATGTATCCCAAGGCCAGCAGAGGCACTGCCGTCAACAGTAGTCGCTACGAGGCGTGAGATGAGAAATAATAAACTTCCTTGACTCTGTGACAATGCTCTTAAAGGAATATGGCAGCAAGTGTTTTCCGCAGATCGTCTCCTGACCAAATGTAATTTATTCGTGCATACTGCCAGTAATCCACTTCATTGTCCAACATTAACTCTAGATTCCTGTGTAAAAAGAAGACTAGGGGGTAGACTGGAGCCCTAACGACGAGCTTGTAACACTCAACCATTACGGGACTTTGGAAGGAGGACTTCCAAACATGACCGTGATTGTGTGTGTGTGCGCGTGCGTGTCATTCATGACTGTTGATTATTGCAAACATGACATAGCTTGTTTAGAAACTGTCACTGAAACATATTATCCCCATTGAAGGCCTAAAGGAGTTTATATGACTGGGTAACGTTCAGAGCAAGATACTACTTCCATGTCTATGTGAACACCCTCATTTCCGTTCTTCAGCTACACACCTACAAACACCACGATGAACAGAAATGGGTAGGGAAATAATAACCACAAATTTGAGTATGTAGAGGCATAAGTAAAACGCGAGCCTAGATCACCAACTAAGCTGAGGTCTAAACAACATAAGCATATTCTGTACAATCCTGACTGTTGACCTTTTTCTCTACATGGTGAGTTCTTTTTATTGCTGTAGTTTGAGAACAGAAGGGGATACTGTGCATTGACATGGCTTTTATAACACCATGAAACCGGTAAAAACATAAATCTAACCCTCAACTTAACCCCAATCCGAACACACACCCAAGTTCTGACCCTAAAGGTTGTCCCTTTTTACCCGTTTGGAAAAAGTGTCATGGCGTTGCGGGCCCTCCTTAAGTTGTGCCAGTCCTTTTATTGGGGATCATTCTGTCAGTTCAGGTAGTTCCGTCTTCTTCCACTACAAGGTTTTATTTTTCTTCCTTTTATCCTGGATGAATTAAAAAAACCAGTTTCAATTGTTCATGGTTTGGACATGTTTGTGCGTGAAAGACGAAAAGAAACAGGTTTTGTGAGGACGTGTATCACAACTCGCATGTTACAATCACAACGACTCTCGTGCTCCTAGTGCTGACAGCGGTAAAACACTGACAATAACTCTCGAGAGGTCATGAGATCCGTTGAACACCATATATATCTTGTGACTAGTGTAGCAAATGATGACAAAGCGTCTGCCTGAATAACATTGATGTACCTTCTCTGGGAAGTCAAGAGCGCTCTGTTAGCCGTTACAGTTTCACTATGACACTAGTCATAAGAAATGTATGGAAGCTCATGTGCTTGTATCTGTCAACAAACCACGAGATCGGCAGTATGGTGTGTAGGTTTAAAACACACACGCATGACTGCCTTCAAATCTCACTGAATGATAAGTGCCGTCCAATCCTTTCGGGTAAAAACAAGAACGTTTCAGCATCTGACGATTAAGGCAACAACGAGTATTTAAACCACACTCAAACCAGTCACTGCATATATAATATATATTGTACACTCTTTGGTCAAACCCCAATACATGAATGTACTCATACTATGAATATGCGGTCGGGTACCCAAGCGACAACGCAGGTATAAGCGTAGTCCACGCTAGGACATATGATACGTTAACCCTTATTCTAAATACAGGAATCGTCGTGATTTCCAACAAACATGTTAGACGGGAAATCATCACAACATCTGGTGGTTAGAGCTAGCAAACAGGAGGATGCCACAGGCAACAAAAAGTAGAATGAGCCAGCCTCGTCCCCTATACAATACCCTTCTGTAGTTACAGAAATCATTTTGTATGTATAGAACAGAATTGTATAGCTAGAATTCATTCTGTAGTTACAGAATGTAATTGTGTATATATATAGAAAGAAATGAATTGTATAGCAACTTTTGAGTATAAATATAAATGAAAGACTGAGTTTTACCGAGTTTTTTTCTCTCTAGCTATAGAATGCGATCTGTATATTTATAGAATGAATTTTGTAACTACAGAATTGATTTGCATAAATACAGAATGCATTTTGTAAGTATAGAATGAATTATATAGCTAGAGGGAAAGAGAAAAAAATATAGAAAACTCCCTCTTGGCGCCTCGTAAAAGACCCCGAACCCACGCCAGGTGACTACACAATAAACCTAGTGATAATGGAATGGACAACGAATGAGTACATACATAATGGCGTTCATTTAACAAATATATTGTGTAAAGCGAAACTGTTTGAATTCGTCTTTTTGAAGATTTTAAAACCAGCCTTTCCTTTGAAGGCAGCCGTTCCCGATGTTCGATCTTTTTTGACTATATGTATCTAACATATGTCAGCCGTCGTGTTATGTATCATCTTTGTACTTTGCTTTATAATGTTACGGACTGCCAAAACTTATATTTCAATCAAATTAACCTAGTATGAATTAAAAAATGAAAACAAGTGCACTTCACATTTTGGGAGACAGGCGTCCAAAAACTTGTGGGTTCGGTACCTCAAACAAGGTTAAGAACCATGCACTGTCTTAGAGCATTAATTTGTTCTAATGTATTACGTTACTGAATGTAGAGTTTGACAATCGAATTGTAAGCATATTATTATATACTGGGAAAACAATTTACACTTACAATTACAAGAGACCCGGAGAGATCGTCAACCCCGGGGCCCGTGCTGAAGACAGCAGAGGAAATTTTTGAAGTTTACCGTCAAAACGCATGGAACTCTCCGGTCCAGAAACCCTAAAAGTCCTTCTTTAAGAAATTCAAAATGGAAGGCGGAGCTGGTAGCAGACGTCTTTCTTTAAACGAACTAATTGTTAAACTATATGAAATAGAAGGTTTAAAATTTGGCGATTTCAAACTGAAGAGTGGTATCCAGTCCCCTGTGTATTTTGATCTCAGAGTCATTATTTCATACCCTGAACTGATGGTAAGCCGTTGTGAGAAGTTCAGGCACGTGGTTAGTGTTTACGAGTTGAATGTGCATCAGCAACGTTATTTCGATTGATTGCCTCTTAGTTCGGCTAAAGCATAAGTGTTAATTGTAACATTGTGAAAGTTTTTCATACAAACGAAAACCACAAACACTATCTAGAAAGTAAATGAAAGGGAAAAGGGTAATGCGGAGAGCTGCAATCGACGCTACATTCAAACAATCGGGAGCACTACTATTGTGGGGTAGCTCTATTTCAGTAACAAAAAACCTTATAATAATATATGACTAGTAGCTAATTTTGTCACCAGTGGTTGATTCATCTTTTGGGCAGAGGTCATTTTGGCTTTTAGTGTGGTCTTTTGTCATCTTGTGAAATTTACTGTAAAGTGAGTGAACTCAGTAACTGCTAATCAGATGTGATATTTTCACAGGTGCAAGTTGCAGAGTTTCTCTGGGAAGCTGTTCCATCACTGTCAGAGGCCAACTTTCAAAGTATATGTGGTGTTCCCTACACTGCCTTACCTTTAGCAACAGTTCGTAATTTATTTTTTATTACAAATAAAAATAACAGTCATTTTTTACAGTTTGACATTTAGAAAATCTGAGTACATTGCATTTGGATAGTATAAAATACTATGATGTTATTTCTTTCAACATCATTGTTTGGGATTAAATGCATCACAATATCAGCCTTGGAGAAGTGGACAGCTGAGTGGTTTGAGTGCATGCATCATCCATGTGCTGATAAGAGCTGTTTGCAGCATACTTTCTGAACTTATCCATCAAGAAAATACTTGAATGGATGCCTAACCCATCAACAGTGGTGTAGGGACCAGGGGGGCAAGGGAGGCAGCTGCCCTCTCAAAAAAGATACTGAGGAGGTTAGAATGTGAACATTGTTCACTGTCAGCATGGAGTTTGTCCCACCAAAACCAAGCAGCCATTGATCAAAGGGGTGGGGAAAAAATGGTAGCAAGTGACAGGAAATTTGGGCACTGCCCTCTCAAAAAGTCTGTCTATAAAAAAAAAGTTAGTCACTTTCCAACAAATAAAAGGTTAGGGGGCTATGTAGCTTTTAGTATTGTTGTTTTTACATTATTATCATAGAAAATATCTTAAATGCTGGCATAAATCCTTTGTTTAAATGCTGTGCAATATACTGACCTTGATGAGACAAGATCAGAAAGAGAATGCATTTACAGACATTGTACCGATACCATCCATAATTGCTGTTAGTGTGATGTTAAATCATTTTCACTAGCTTGTTTATTAATTTTTTTAACAGATCATGTCAACCAAGCACCACATTCCAATGCTTATTCGTCGTAAGGAAGCAAAAGATTATGGAACCAAGAAATTGATAGAGGGGCAATATAGTGAGGGTGATGTTTGTCTTGTTGTGGAAGACATTGTCACTAGTGGCACAAGTGTGCAAGAAACAGTTGAGGTATGTGAACAGTGGCATTGTGTATTGAGTCTTGTGTTTCACTTGTTCTGACTGTGTATGTGTGAGCAAATGCACATAATCTCAGGGAAATAAAGATGTTCTTGTATGCATGCATGCACGTGCGTGTCTATAACACACAAAGGAATTGTGTTCCATAATCTGTGAGGATGTTTCATTGTGGAGAACATGAGTATTTACATTTTGTAATAAAGCACAATTACCAGATATCCAGAAAATGCATTGTACATTACATTTATGCATAAATAAGAGAAATAAAAGATTATTAATGCTAGATTTCTGAAAATATGACTTAAAGAAAAAGGAAAATCGCTCTTTACATAAACTGTGATTTCTGACGTTATTTAAAGGCACTTCGCACAGTTGGAGTGACAGTGAGAAATGCTGTGGTGCTCATTGATCGAGAACAGGGTGGAGTTAAGCATCTGAAAAATAAGGGCATCGAAGTTCACAGGTTGTAAATAATACACATTGCATCACAATGTATAGAGATATTTTTTTTATTCCACTCTCTTGCCTGATTGTTAAAAGAATGATTCAATGCACTTTTTGTGTGGCTTGCAACATCTAATGCATTTCTGCAGCACAGGACATGAAGTGGTGAGAATATAACACAGAAGTATATACACAGCAGATTATGTGTGCCTTTGCAGTTTTTAGTTTCCCATTTAATATCTAAATGTGTAAAAATGAACTTGAATATTCAGACAACAAACAAACCAAAATATGATAATTATAGGTTACTAGAATTTGGGTTGTGCTGGGAAGAAATTCTACTTATTTCTGACCATGGAAGTAAGGGAGGGATTATGAGACAGGATGAGATTGGTTTAGTTTTTATTGTCATCCTAAATTTTGGGGTTTTCCAGTGTATGTACATTATCACAAGCATTGGACATTCTGCAGTCGGCTGGAAAGCTAGGGGATGACAAGGTACAGGAAGTCAAAGAGTTCCTTGCAGCAAATCAGTTCTCACCAGCAGATGACAGCAGTACCATCACAGGACAAATCCTTGGAGATGGGCAGTCACCTGAAAAAAAGACTAAAAGGGTGAGTGCTTGATGGATCTTCTTGGCTTGTTAAATCTTGAAGTGCTGCTCAAACATTGTCAGCTTTGTGTGTGATATATAGATCCACACTTAATTTCTGTCTGGTCACAGGTCAGGATTTCTAGAATCATTCAGCTTGTGCCTGCCTACTGTTGGAACATTCTTGTGTTGTTTGGGAGATGGTGTGGCATGTCATGGAAAGGAATTTTCATTTTGTGAGAAAAAGTTTTTTTAAACACTTAGACAATGACACCGCTGAATATGAAAATTGGACAGTTCAATAGCTGTTCTTGCCCTTTTTCTGCTGCTACCAAATTCATAGCTGCAGGCCAGTTAGAAGGGAAGTGTTAATGATCTTTATCTTTGTGACATGTTTGAAGAAATATGTGTTAAGATTTCAGATTAATGGAAACTTGCAAAAATGAGTATATTCTCAAATCCACATGGCATATTTTCTGAATGCTGTTTGTGGCTGGACTACTGTGGTTGAATCCTTATATACAGAGGTACGGCCATGTGGAATGTTTAGCCCAGTAAGCACTCCAGCTAGTAGATACAGGCACTGAAATAACAAATCATCAAATTTAAATTGGTTCCTAAAACTGAGCTAAGATATAATTTTCAGAAATGCATAAGTTCCATTAATCTTGTAACGTGAGTTTTGTACTTTTTAAATCATGAAATAAAGATCTATATCAGTGGAGTTTCAAAAAGTCTGTTTGGGAAAATTTTAATTTTAAATATAGATAACCTTTTCATTCATTTAATAATGCAAGTAAAAAGTACTTTTGTTGGCAAAATATATGCTGTTTAATAATAGTACTGTTGCAGATATTTTACATGGGAAAAAAGCATTTATGTTAAAATTTATTGGACAAATTAGCAGAGAAATAATTACTGAATGTTTTCATTAGATTTTCTGCGATTTCTTGATTACATCTTTTACCCTTAACCATATCTTTGTTGATGGAGTACCACTGTATCTGTCTCAGACTTTGCAGCATGTGTTAGGGGAGAGGGAAAACAAAGACACATCACAGGAAAGAGAGTTTGGGAGAGGAGGAATGGTGTACAGTACTTTGTTTTTATGACAGGCTTTAACATTTGGGGAGAGAGCTCAGCTTTGCAGCAATGCAGTCAGCAGAAGGCTGTTTGAAGTGATGGAGGATAAACAGTCCAATCTGATTCTTTCAGCAGACATAACTCAAACGCCGCAACTTCTTCAGGTATTTACTAAACTGCTTTTTCTCTAGATTGCATTAAAAAAGATATATTGGGAAATTTTTGTTCATGGCAGTTAAGGACAAAGTTGATGGCCCAGACAAGTGGAAAGTAATTTTTGTGATTTAAAAAAATAAGCGCATGGTTAATGACCTGCAGCATTGAGAGAGCAAAGAATTCTTTATTTACAAGAAATTCAATAACATGGAAGAAATCTAATGTGAAAACAAATAAGCCCACCACAATTAAGTACTCATTTTTATATTTTGCTTTAAAGCATTTGCAGCCAGCAACTTTTATGGAGTTGTATTTTATATACATGTGAGCTTTTATCCCAGCCAAAGCCAGGCTCTCCAGGCATTACAAACATGAAAACACCATGCAGACAAACTTCCTGTGGCTCTGTTAAGTTAATGGGAATGCCATGTTGTTCTTCTGCCAGATGATAGTTATAGATCAACATGATGAGACAAATCTGTAGCCATTGGACTAGAGCAGAAGAAATAACCAATCAAATATGTAGATCAAATTGTCATGAGAACATCCAGATGATCACAAAGCAGAAATTGCAGTACACTAATAAAACGCATGACTGTTTGGCACCGATGTAAAGTCTATCGCAAGGATGATGTGTAAAAAGAAACTGATGATGTTAGCCAGAGAAGATTAACAATGATGAGAGAGTTGATATTAGCATAGAAATAAATAAAAGGCAAGTAAACAGTCAAACAATGCCGATGACGTCGGGGGAAAAAGTGCACATCAGTACAATAGCTACCAGCGCAACAAATCTAAGAAGAAAACGAAAATGGAGAGCTGGCCCCCTCAAGCCTATTAGGCAAAGGGACACCACTCTTGATATCCACTGGTTCATAAAGAGCTTAATTTATATACATATTATAAAAATAAAATAAGTGTTTCTGTGAAAAACCCTTGAACAATGTGGGTGTTGGGTGTCACCTCCCATCCACCTTCCCTGCACTATAGGAAATCTGCATATAACTTTTGACTTCTTGATAACTTAAACTAAAGAAAAAGTGTCATTATAAAACTACAGAAAATACGTTTAGCAGGCAGTACTTGTATACGTATTTAATAGTCAAATCTTTTTTTTTTACTGCGAACGTCATTTACTAGAGAACTGCTCACGCTAAGTTGTTAGCATTTTAAGCTGATTATTCGAACCTTTGAGCTGCAATAGGAACAGGAGGTGACTACAATATTATTGCAATAGTAGTGTATACTGCAGTTAATTTTTTGCAGTTATACTATAACAAATTTAATTTGTTTACATTTCTCTCTACAGCAGATGATACCATGTATCCTCTGTATGTGTTTAGGTGCATACATTTTCTTAAATTAACTTTTTATAATAATTTTGTGTATACATTTTTCCTTCCTTTCTGTGTTGCGCCTCAGCCAAAAGAAATTTGGCAGCTGCTCCTTCTTCTCCTGAAAACCATTTGGAATTCTCTACCCGTTTCTCTTTGAATGTTCAAAGCTTTCAAGTTTAGCCTCAAAAGCCCATCTTAAGAACTATCTTTTATGATGAAGTGAACTCTTAAGAGTAAGAGTTTTGCTAAAAGCTTTTAATCTTCATACATTTTGTTTATCTTTGCGAAGTGTCATCCATTTGCTGCTGCTTGTGTTTCCTTGTTAGATGGTTAACTGTTGGATCATTTGTATTCTTTTCTTTACACCTCACTGAGCTTATCTCCACATGGGGAAATTTACTCAACAAAATCAGTTATTAAGTGGTAGTAGTGATTGATATTGACATGTATTTTATGTATTCAAGATATACCAAACTTTATTTCTTACTTCTTAAAAAACATGTCTAGACTCACAGTAAGGATTTTTTTTAAAGTGCTGCACATTTATCAGGATATTTATCCATATATATATATAAACCCAAGTTGTTCAAGGGTCAACTGTAGTTTATTGCTGTAGTCAACTGAGATATTTTTTCCCATATGATGTTTCTTTAAAATGGCTTTAACTATAATGTAATTCATGAAGACTTTACACATAACATTTATTTTGCAGCTTGTTGAAAAGATTGGGCCATACGTCTGTGCTGTCAAAACACATGTCGATATTTTGGAGGATTTTACGCCAGATTTTGGCACTAGACTGACGGAATTGGCAGAAAAACACAATTTCCTTATTTTTGAAGACAGGTAAGCAACCAGAATTTTTTTTCTTAAAAGGGTTAGACAGGTAAGACAGACTAAACTTAGTCTGATAGTCCTTTTAGTTTTATAAGTAATTTTGTGACTGAATCTATTTTGCGTGCATCTTCAGAAAGTTTGCTGACATTGGCCACACTGTGTCCCTGCAGTATGAAGGGGGCATGTACCGCATCAGTGACTGGGCAGATATTGTAAATGCTCACACTGTTCCAGGCAGTGGTGTTGTACAAGGGCTTAAGCAGGTGAGTAGACGGCTATAATTATTTTTGTGCGTTAAATTTGCATTTTCTTTCTTTTTCTCTTTTTTATGTGTGCATGATGAGCATAAGATTTCTTGAGCATCAGTAAACTTAAGACACAGAGGCAGTACTTAAAGAAGACCAATCTGAATGGTTTGTGCTTTTTTGCAGATATTGGTAGATATAGGCAATATAAACCTAACCTGTACATTTCAGTCTCCAAAACCCATCTGTTAATTATCCGTTCCAAAGCACACGATTCACACCTGCAATCAACAAGGGCCGCTAACAGTGTACTACATCACGTTGGTACACCATTCACATTTCCAGCCGTCAACACCTATCAGAGCGACAGTTCGGGTTATTCGAACGTTGACATTCTGCATTTTTTGTGCTAAAGTAGCAGTTTTTCAGAACCACGAGAAATGCAGAATGTCAGTGTCTGAATAATCCGAACTGTTGCTCATTCTTTCTCTCTCTCTGATTGGTGTTGACTGCAGACAACCTTGTGAATGGTGCACCAAGGTAACGTAGTACACTGTTATCGGCGCTCGTTGATCACAGTAGCAAATCATAGCAGATGTGTTTTGGAGGCTGAAATTTACAGGTTAGGTTTATATCACCTATATCTACTAATATGTGAAAAAAAAATATAAGCCATTCAGGTTTGTTTTTAAAAAGAATAATCTTGTTAGGAGGACAGATTTAGAGAGGTGAAGAGATGTGCATTATCTCATCTAAATTTTGAAGATGAGGCTAAAGTCAAATATATATGTATATATGTATGCTTGTCGTGCATAGTATTTTTTATTTGTTTAAATATCCAGCTGTGTCATACGTTTTTTTTAATTTTATCAGGTAGGACAGCCTAAGGGGGGAGCTTGTCTTCTTATTGCTGAAATGAGCTCTGCAGGAAACCTGGCAACATCGGAATATGTCCGAGGTACTATGAGCTTCACTTAGTCATCTTGATACATAGCCAGTGTCATGGTCACATATCTTTGTGCATTGTGAGCAGATGTGTGTGGATATCTAGCTAGAACTTAAGGACTTCAGAAATGTACATGCCTTAAAAGCATGTCTATTTGAACAAGAATTAAATAAAGCAGTTCTCCTGGCATTCACATTCAGGTGACTCTTGTTCACAGCTTAAAAATAAATGAGCCAGCACCAGAAGTTGCCTTTTGTCAATATCAAGGATAGAGATGAGATCAGTATCATAAAACTGGGCCAAAAATATAGATCACAAAGAAAGTCATCAAGAATGTGCAATTAACCTCCAGCTTTCCCTGAATAAAAAAGGAAAAATTGATTAGAGATTAAAATCATGAAAGCAGTATAGAATATATGAAGTGTGTAAAAAAAACATCACTGTTTGCAAAGGAGCCTGGGAACTATTGAAAAATATATGAAAATATATGAAAGACTCTTCTGTAAAACTGGCATAGTTGAGATGAATGTACTTCACATCGGTATTATAGCACCATATAAATATTAAGAGATATGATAGTTACTCATTATAGATATGTACCAGAGTTGTTTGTAGCATCAACAGTTTATTTTATTTTTGTGATTTAGCTACTGTGGAAATGGCAGAAGAACATCGAGACTTTGTCATTGGGTTTATCTGCCAATCTCGGCTCACTTCAGACCCTTCATTTTTACACCTGACTCCAGGTACGTGTACTTGGCATTTAAATTTTGCTTATTCTGCAAAATAAGTTTAAAAAAGATTGGTATAAAATAATGTGATGAAGACTGCTTTTGTGATGACCAATCATATATAGAGGGTTGTTGCTTGCAGGTGTCCAGCTCCAAAAGGGGCAAGATAGCCTAGGTCAGCAGTACTTGACCCCAGCAGAGGTCATAACTAACCAAGGCTCGGATATCATCATTGTTGGTCGGGGCATCATCAAAGCTGATGATCCTGTTGCAGCTGCAAAGCAATACCAGGAGGCAGCATATTCAGCCTACCTGGCTCGTCTGTCATGATCATTGCACCACACAGCATGTGCCTTGCTGCTACCTGATCGGACCAAATCCCTCAGACCTGGGGTCATGGCTAAAAGACTCAACATAGACAGCGAACATTTTCTTTCATACAGATTCGGCTTTTGGGAGGACGTAATTGAAAACAAAGGCGCCAGTGTTAGTGACAAGATTCTAGTCATGACTGCTCAGCATGTTAGTATTTTCCTTTTTATGTGACATATCAACAGTTTATTAAACACACATTTTTTGATATTTCTAAACATCAGTAGCATGGATGGATGTTTTTTGTAGCTTTTTGTCATCATGTACTTAGACCATAACAAGTTTTTATCAGCCCATCAACACTGCCCCAGGACGCAAAACTTTGAAGGTCTTTTGAGCTTTAATGTTATGTCTTGGTCACACGTGTATTATTTGCTAAGCTGTAGTCTTTCTCAGCATGCAGGGTGCCTTTTGACATTTTTTGCTTAAACATTAGTTTCTGTAAACAGTCATTTAGATCTGGACAGAACAACTATTCCTCTTTGTGCATCAGGTTGCACATAAGGCCTCAACCGATGTTGATCGGCTGAAACCCGCTCCAAGTGACAGAACAATAACTATTGTGCAATAAATCATAATGCATATGTGAAGTAATATTTGAAATATTAGTGTCATTTTAAAAGCAGTGTCAGTTTTTCACTGATAATTCCTATTGAAACTCAAAATTACTGAAGACTATCACAAAAACATTTATTCCAAGATCCCAAAAAGGTGACAGATTTTTGGGTTACTTGTGTAAAGATCACCTTCAAACTGTAACATACAGAGCTGCAGTATAGATGTGGAGCGATTTCCAGCAGCATGACCACTTTTGATGTTTGGAGTAATATTTTGAAAAGTGTTCTCATTCTTTTAGAAGGATATGTGTTAGGACATCTGCTTTAAATCAAAGAAAGACACGTCATGGGAATAACACATATAATGAACATAAGTTATTTGATAGCTATGTTTTTCTTACAAGGTCATGGTAGTTAGATGCTATTTTGTTTTTAAATTAGCCAGTTCTCTGTACTCTAAACCAAGAGAATTTGTATCTTGTAACTCCATTTTCAGAACATGAATATTCACTGCCATGGATCAACATCAACTAGTCAAATTTCATACAATCATAATTTGTTTTTTAACTCAATCCGCAATAATAGAGCTTCAGCAGCCCTTGCTGTTGGAAATGGTGTGAATCCTTTTTATGCAGATTCATGGGGTTCAAAGGTGGATGTCATGTTTGAGCAACATGTTCCAACATCAGTACCTTATAGTTATTTTATTCTCATTTTCTTTAAAATTAAATCATATTCAGCAGGTGTTTTTCAAAATAATTAAAATAGGCTTTTACAAGTGTATTACCTCTATATTTGTCCTAAGTTCCTACAATCAATTTTTAACTGTTAAATTGAATATTACCCTTACTGAACGGTTAGTCACTGCTCGTCCTTTTTGGCTAAATGATACTTACATGCACACACTCTGTCTCACGGTTAACATGTTGCCATGCTATCTCTAGGTGAAAGATGAGATTGAACCAAGCCATGACGCCTCCTAGAGACTTTTACTGTTTATTTGTGCAACTGATATGAAATTCCTTTGCACGTCATGTCATGATGCAACGTGTCACCTAATCACATGACTTTTGTGTGACTAATAGCTAAAACTAACATTTCAGAATAAATAAATCATTGTGTTGTGTATTTGAATCGTGAAACGTTACAGGGACCATCAGAGGTCCCACCTTGTTTTGTAATAGAGACATATTTGTCGTGTGCTGGTGAGAACATTGTCTTGGTGGATATTACTAAGGATGATTGGAAACATTCAGTTTCTGACCGATCTGTTGTCATCTAACGTCGTTTACACAACAGCATTTCTTGGGGCCCGTGTGAGTTTCCCTATTATTTTTGTATGAATTTTGCAAATAGTTATTCACGGTGTATTGACTGAAAGTCCTCTGATATGTTTCTGTTGTTTTGATTAATGGACAGAAAAAATCAAAATAAAGCAACAAATTGATCTTAATGTTATCGTGAATGTGTCCTCAAAATGTTTTCAAATTTACTTTCTATGCATCATGGCCTTTCAGTGTTTTCTAGAAGCTAAAAATGTCCATGCCAGATCTCCACTTTCGTGAATTCATCCTCTTTGTGAATGTTTATTTTTGTCAGTAGTTGATGAACAGTTTAAAAATAGAAATCTTTGCAGCACTGTATATTTCTTCTGAAACTAGGCATTGTTTGTATAAAAATGTGGTCCTCGTATGCATTCCATAAAGGGTAACATCAGCATTCTTGTCCTTTTATTTTTTTATTTTTTTCAAATTAGCAGACGTAATTCTGCATTGTGAAAGCGCTTTTATACTTAGCGCTTCTCCTACAAATATTTGATGTGAAAGCACACAGGTCTTGGTTTTATGGAGTATGATCATTTATACTTTTAATGGTCTTCAGTCATTTTGTTGATTTGATAGTCACTAGAATTGTACTTTTCCTTTAATAACTTAAAAAATTTACTTAAGAAGAAGGGCAGAAACAACGCATTAGATTGAAGAAACTTCGCGTAGACATCTCGTTATTACCAGAGACCTTGGGGCTACTATGATGGTCACTTTGACCGTGGTGCGGCCTTTCTAACAGCTCTGGAAACAAAGATTACCTGTTCATGTAACAGGTGGGCATCTGCGACACACAGGACAAGAGTCAGTCCGTAAGGCTGCGCAGTCTCAATGCGTGCACCCCGGACATCGTGCGACAAAGCTGTGGGGGAGGGGAAGATTGGTGTTTTACACCGTGCCAGCAGCTAAGGCTATATCAAAGCAGGCAGCCCTATTATTTTTCCTCTGCATGTGACATATGTTTACAGGGCTGGCTGCTTTACAGTGATGTAAGCTTGGTTTCTGGCTCGGCGTAAACACCAATTCTCTCTCCCCCTCCTCCCCGCACTGTTGCCAGTAAAACTTGTGTTGTATTGACAGGTCACTATCGTGAAGGCTGCGACGGTTTCTGGGGGCCTTGGCCTTAGTATAGATACTTGTGAAAGTTGTGCTGCATATGCATAATTGTAGTGTGTAATGCGTGATATACATTCTGTGTAATCCATCTTCGTGAGAGACAAGTCTTTCTAAACATTAACTCAGCTTGTGGAAATGTAAACAAGTGTTTGCTCGCTGTCAAACAACAAGACCTCATTAACATATTGTGTTCAAAGCCGTGACAGGTTGTAACCCTGAACTCCGGCTCTCGTTGTCTCGTGTCACGCTCTTGTATCAATGGATCACCGACCGCGCAGCTTCTAGTTCTTTCCATTCCATTGCTAGAATGTTGCGCTTTATGTGTGTCGTCATTTATCATCAGTCTAACATCAGTGGTGATATACCATGTCCAGTCCGCAAAATAAAGTATTTCCTACTTTGGTTATTGATGAAAGTATGTTCTTATTGGACTGAATCACGAGTTTTGGATTGTTGAACACACTGCACGGGTTATTTACAGCATACGTCTGACCATTGCTATAGTTTACTGAGATACGAAGCACCTCAACTTTTGTCCTCGGTTCTCAGGATTTTCTTTAATATAATTACATGTGTGAAAGGCATTTTTAGAAATACTTTATAATTGACTTTCTTTCATTTGTATTAATATATTTCTGCTAGGAAAGTGAGGAAAGAAATGAAATGAAGGAATACAAGACAAACAGATGCAATCGTCCCAAACGTTTATTGACTGAAAGGCACTGAAGCACGTAGTTTCAGTAACGTGACGTAGTACAACGTTATCTTACACAGTCATGTCAAAGCTACAGGCTTTCGGTCCCACCATCCACACTGCACAGTAATGCATCATGCCGAGAGCAACACGACACAGGGTCCTTGTCATGTGACAGGCAAGTGCAAAGGTCATCAGATGAACTATGTATATATAAACAATGTTTATCAGAGGGTAGGTGTAGTGAACACCTCAGAAAAATGAAGAGAATGACAGGGTAGGTGTGCCTGGCTCCATTCAGACTCGTGTTAACAAAAACTAGTTTGAAGTGTTTCTTGCTGCAGGTTGAACCCACATTTTGTTTAAATACAAAAATCGGAATACTCAGTTTGATAACTCGTAGCAGTCTGGATTGAACTCAATTATTCTATTCGTGCCTTTTTCTGTTATCTAAACACGCCGTGCTTTTACATCCTCAGTTTCTTCTAAGGACAGAATGAGCGAATTTTGAATTTATGTATAAACATGTGAATGTATCAAATGTCCCATTAAGACACTCTACAACACTTTCTGGTGTATAAAAAGATTTTATAGAAAAAAGTCAGGAATGGAACACTTTGTCTTAGTGTTGATACATTTGCTTTGTTACATATTTTAACCAGAAGAAAAGAGATGAACTAAAGAATCTTTTCATCGGAACTACGTCTGCAAAGACAAGTTATTTTCTGTTTTATGCTTGTGTTTGTAACATCAGAGTCTTACTTGAGCAGCGAAGGTATGACAAGGTTAGAAGTTGTCGTTAGAGTACAGAAACTCCGACTAACATCAGGGTGGATGTATTGTCAGGGTTTTATTATTGTCGGCTGATGATTCCTTATTTGAAGAACATGACTAGATTTCTTTGGTTGCGCCGTCCTCAAGGTTTCTGTGAACTAAGAGCTAATCAAAACAAAGGATCAACATCGCACACACACACACAACAATAACAACAACAACAACAATCCCAATTTCTCCCGACAAGGCAAATCTGGTTCCGAATACAAAGTACATCACAGCACCACCCTATGATGAAGGAAAGCAGACTTCTACACGATACAAAGCATATCAGCTGCTCCAAAGCTTCTCCTGGATATGAAAATTGCAAAGAAAAAAGTCTCAGTCGCCCAAACTAAGTGCAGACAGAAAGTAATAATAAAGCTGTAATGTCAAACAACAGATGTTCACATCGAAAGCGACATCTAGCCTCGTCAGAGGCGATGCAGTGTCGACAACCAGTCGCATCGTCACAATGTGAAGTATGTAATAACAAAGTTCACATAAAAATACTCCATGCCATATGTACAAATAATGCTGGTCAAAATCAAGTATAAAAATAACATTCAGCTTTAAACAGAATGACATGGGATGGGAGGAGAGGCGAGAATAAAATCCAAAAACAATAAAATGAAAGATGATTTAAAAAATGGCAGAAGGCGAGGCCACAAACTTTACACAAACTTTCGAAATTCAGACATCGAATAATATATGCTGGTTAAGAAAATTGAATTATTGAAAGAAATGTCTGTGTTTGTACTGTCTCTGGTGATAATTCCCACAGTGTAGTGTAAGTAAGCATCACTGGTTACATATAATGCAAATGGTTCAGCGCCGTGAAGAAACATGTCATTGTGTGTCAATGTAGTTTGACTACATCTCGACCTGTGACCTGTGCCTGCATGCACTCACACACATTACTGAGCAGATAAGTACAAGTACAAACATGAAGCTTTGTACACATACGTATGTATACATACGCAATCATAATAACAGGTATCACGCAGGAATAATCCATTTTGCCAACAAATGAATGTGCAATATTAGTTAAAGTAATAAAGCATGGCAGCTTACAAATAAATACAGTCAATGAACACCTGCAACAATCATCACTTGCATGCATCTGTAGCCCATCGTCCATGGAGCTGTTGACATCAACGTCACGTGACTCAGCTTCCACTACAGTGTGAACTCAAGTATGGCACGACTGAGGTCTGGCTGTCTCATCCTCCATTACAGAAAATGTCAACACAACCAGTACATTGTCTTGAGATTGTCTTTGATGTTTCAGTCACACATACACATGTCACAGACATATACTGCTTGTGAAAAGCGAGTAAGAACAAATATCTCCATCTTGCCTCCCTGTTTTAACTGTGGAGGCTTTCATCACCGAAAGACAGAATCGACAGTTACAATTGTGTATTTATACTTGTGTAGGAGACAAAATAACATTGTATAAAACAAAACAAAACAAAAAAGAACTATTCCGAATATTTGTCAATATTTACTGTCTGCATATTTGAGGGGAAAAAATAAAAGCCTGACTCATGAACCAATGTAAGTTTGGAAAAGGAAAAAAAAAGTATGGCGAATGTTGAAAGTGTACAGGAAATTCTCATAGACTTCTGGTAAACTTAACAACACACTTTGTCATGCGCTTGGCGACGATCATCACTTTCACAACCACATCAACATTGTGTTGATGTTGTTCTCGACATGCGCAGTGCAGCATTCGGTCAGCAACTGTTGAAGCTGATCAGATGTGCTTGTGTCCTGCACTTGTTTGTATCAGCAGTCCTATCATTATTTCCACGCACAAAGAGATTTCATTGACTGAATGGGATTACAGATATTTACGAATGGAAAAAAAACCAAAACAAAACCAAGAATCTCACTTGGAACTCCCCCAAGATCATGTCACGAGGAGAAAGCAAACAAGCGAGGGCAAGGAACACTTCATTCAGTCCTTACACTATGTAAACAGTCTCATTCTTTATGTGACAACAAACCTCTCCTAAATTAGGCAAACATTTGTATAGTTATGAACAAATGAAGACCACAAGTCATTTACACAATCTTTGGTCAAAAGAAACGATCCATAATAAAAAAAAAAAAGTAACCGTGGTATAAAATTTCAAATGCAGCCAACCAGATCAACGATAGATAAGAACTTTGCAACAAATTAGTAAGAAAAAAAATCTCTTAAAAAACTCTTTTCTGACAAATCCAGTGGTCTAAAATGTTCCAACAGCACATTAGGAGAAAGCATCGGTAGAAGCAGCAAATGGCATGTACATAAACTGTCGTGTGAACAACAGACCCGACACCAACCGCCGAGCAATCATGAGGGCAGTACATCACGTGTACAGTAGGACAAACACAGCATTCCCAAACAATCATTGATGTACACAGTATCCTCCCTCCATTAGGATCTTACTTTGGGGAAGGGACTTGATTATCTCATTAGCTTGCAACATTTCATTATTTGGAAAAAAAAAATTGAAAGCGATCAACATTTGTTCAGTCAGACAAGTTTATCAAAGAACACATTTTCGCGCGCGTGCACACACAATCACGTACGCACACCCGCACACACATGCATGTTTCCGCGCATTATATACATGCGTTTGTAAGCGCACAATCAAGCACTTGTTTGATATCAGTAACAACACATAATGACAAGCCTGTTTTTGTGAAAATCGTATAAATTAAATTAAGTTTGCGTCTGAAACAACGCTCAGGTGTAAAGTTTGGGCTGACGTGGCCATGGAGTGGTGTTGGTGTTGTGTTACTCGCCATGTTTGACTAGTCGGGTGTCTACTTTACAAAAAGTGACTAGCATGAAGAGCAATTAGTTGGTGATTCAGTCACAGACTGCGAGGTTCCTGACCTTCCAAGAGTTTTGCGCAAAAAATGTTGCTATCAACATTCTATGGTACTAGGGTGATGCGAAACAAAGACAAAACTGACTTTTTCCCTACAAGAATAAGAAAAATGCATTTCATGTCATTCCTATATATTAGGAGACAAAAGGAATCACGGATATTAAGGACATCCAGCAAAACTCTGAGAAGCCAAGATCCGCAGTTTGTTGACCAAAAATCTTAACTTTTGCTTCTAATTTCATGAATTAAGCTGCATGACCTGAAGTCCTTATACACAGGAGGAGAAAAGAAGGCACGCTTAGTTTCTTTTTTCATTTTTCAGGCACTTGTGTGAACCATGAAAGATCAAAACTGATTTAAAGCCACACTCAAGACTTTGCAGAGAAAGAATCAGAAGAAAAAAAAACCAACACAGCTTGACGAGCTGAATAGCTACGACAACCACTTGACGCAAACGCCACCAGAGAGAATGACAGGCGGAGTCACCTTTGCCAACCTCCTTCTTTCCTTTACCATCTTTTTACCAAAAACAATCGTACAGCTGCAGACAGAGCGGCGAACTAACTTTGATTGTGACCAGGACCTTCGACCTCGCCGCCATCTTCCGAAACCACTCTCTTGTCCAAGTTCATCATGACTGCTGTGGTGAACGACGTCGGGCTGTCGCCGGATAAAGTCGATTCCGGTGACTGCTTTACTTCCTCTTCCACTTCCGCTTCCGGCGTGGAAAAGAACTCTTCCTCTTCTTCCTGCACGTCTTCCTCGCGCGGCCGCGGCTGCAGCAGTCGGTCCTTTGGGGTGGCGTCTGCTTCATCGTCTGTCGTCTCGTCCATGAATCGGATTTTATCGATGCCGTTTATGTATGAATCTAGATGGAAGAGTCTGCATCATCATCATCATCATCATCATCATCATCATCATCATCATCATCATCATCATCATCATCATCATCAAATGAAAAACAACGTAAGAGGAGTCAGAGAAGATAATGAATTTTCGAGTACACCGACTGCTTCCTTCAATGTCTGCCAGCTAGATCCGTTATTCTATTAATATTCAATAAATATTAGCATTAAATCCTATCTGAATTGAAAAAAAATAAGAATGTGAAATTTAAAAAAACTGTTACATGCGTAGCGAGTCAGAATGTCTCATAACTGAGATGCCAGAATGATGATTACCTTGTGGCTCCTCTCCCTGCACGGGTTTCTTTTTGTCGGGTACAGCGTACACGTCATCGTTGGGTGCCGCGCTGGTGGTCAGCGGGGTGTAGGACGTTGTCAGTGGGGTGTACGTGGCCTTGGGTGGCGGCCGGCGGTAGATGGGCTTGTTGTTGGTCCTCCTGACCTCGTCCACCTCGTCATAGATGCCCGCACCGGACTGCACGGGGCGGAACTCGATGGCCTCCGAGTTACCGTTACCAACGTCCTGGGGCACTTTCTGCAAGAAAATAAAAAAAAAAGTCCGTATGTTATAGAGTGCAGTTCTTGAGAAAATGTCAGATTTGCCTAAAATTATTTCTTTGATTATAGGCAGTTCCTGGAGAACACTGAGTCCAGGGTTCAGATCTTGTCATTTTTTGCATGGTCTAAGCCTTTGCATTTGCACATAACATAATTTCATTTACATTTGTAAGAACCAATTTAAAGTTACCTTTACTGGGTTTCTACAGGACGGAGCACCATACCTCTTGCCAGATGCCAGTCTAATCATGCTGACGCCTATTGACTTACTGTGTATTCAAACAGCTTATTGTTTGTTTCCTACGGCAATGAGTATTTGGCAGTCTACAATGTCACCAAACAGACATCATGCTCCCTTGTGAAATAAGGGCCTGCAAGCGGCAAGTTGTTTGTTCTAAGAATTCGACGCCGACCATATGGCCAGGGACACAGCGCACGTACACACACACCTACACACACACACACACACAACCTCTCGACTCACTTTCATGATCTTGAAGCCACCCCGCTTCTTGCAGTAGCGAGAGGCCAGGAAGCCGATGGCGAAGAGAGCGATGCCTCCAATGGTGACACCCACAATGATGGCCGTCCGTTGTTTGTCCGCATCATTGGCCTCCGATTCCTGCAAGTAGACAACAGCAGAGTGGTTCATTGGGGTCAACTTGTTTTTGGGTATGACGGTTTCAGTATCGGGTAAGTCCTGGCAGCGAGGCGTTAGCCATTCAGCTAGAGCCTGGCGGCGTGGTGGATACCTGCTAGCGGGGTGGGCAAAGATGGGGGCAGGGGTGGAACAAGGGGCAAAGATAGAGATAGCACCGTGTGGCTCAACACACACACACACACTGACCTTCTGGTGCACCGACTGAACTTTGGTGCCGCTCTGGTTGTCCTCGCCCTCTTCCACTGTGATGGACACACCCGGACCTCGCCGCAAGCCGTCTGGAAAGTCGCAAGAACAGATTGACTTACATCACCTATGGTTAATCGCTCTACAGACATCCATGTTGATGGACCCCACCACTGGTTGATGGCCATCACTACTGGCTGATCGAGTTTCATTACTGGTTGACAAACCTCGAGACATTCATAGATCACAAAACACACTGGTCTCGATACGAGTTGATGAACTTCACCAATATGAAATACACACACACAATGTAACACAACATACAGTGTGAAGTCGAACTATAAAACAGTTTAAGGAGACCGGAAGCTGCTGGCATAAAGACAAAGCAAAAAGATAAGGAGAGTCGAGGTTGCTAGGGAAAACAAATCACAAGCAGAGTGCTCACGACGAGATCTGTTAGTGTTGTCAGCCTCCTCCTCGTCGACGGAAACATCGATGTCTTCCGCTTTGTCGTCATCCTTTTCACCAGACGTCTCGTTGTCTCCAGCTTCTTTCCCGCCATCCACCACGATACCTAAGATCCGGTCACATGATCAATACATCAGTTTCTCGCTCACGGACGATGGGAAATGTTCATCATACATGTGCATCTACACTCTTGTACAATGTGATTACGGGTTTCTTTGTCTTCTTTATGAACCACAAAAGGTGAACTCTATGGAGTGGCTGACCACAAGTGTACAACAAGGTAAGAAGGTTATTGTGTTTTTTACAAACAGCCAATCATGCCTGCCAATCCCAGCCAACCCGTCGGTAATCTCGCTTCTGATCCCCAGTTATTTAATAACACATACACACTTTTTCCCTCCTCTCTCCATCCATTCTTTTATTTTTCCGCTAGCTGAGCTTGGAGTTTGAGCACATCATCTGACTCTCTCAATTTTACTAAGTATTTCCGTTCACCGACAAGAGAGCACAACACTTTGAAGTGCTGCCTAACGATTGACAGAGATGATTACCTGAGACGTTGGCGGGTTCCAGGTCGATGACATCCGAAGCGGAGGGGGTGGAGGACTCGAGTTCCTCCAGCGTTGTCGTTGTCGTTTCTCCAGCCTCTTCCTGCTCATCGCCATCATGTGGAATAGCGACATCCACGCCACCGGTCTCCTCTGCTTCGGCTGTCGACGTTGTCTCTGGTTCGATCGTGGAAGGGGAAGCAGATGTTGGGGTTGACTCATCACCCAGCCCATCTTCGACGCCGACAACGACCCCAGCCTCGACGGTTTCGTTCTTCTCTGGGTCCGCTGCGATCGTCGTGGTGTCGACTATGTCGACGGTTACATCACCGGAGCCGTCGTCATCCTCTGAGCCAATAGAAGCTCCACCCTCACCCACGGCAGTCTCGTTTTTGCCGTCGTCAGCAGGAAGTGCCGGTGTGGACTCTGGTGGCGAAAGTTCGGTGCCGCTGGCATCATCCACGCTAGGTCCAACGTCGACGATGGGACCGCTGTCCGTGTCATTCTCGCTCTCCTCACCGCTCAAGATTGCCAGTGTCGTGTCTGCTGACGTGGCGGCAGTGCTAGTTCCTTCACCTGGCAGGTGCTCCACGTTGACGTCCACGTTTTCTGTGTCATCACCAGCATGCGTGTTGTTACCGACGTCGTCCGTTTCTTCCATCGCCGGAGGAACGCTCGACTCCTCGTCACCGCTGCCATCGAGAGATGAAGCCACGTCCTCTGAACCTGTCGTCACCGAGTCGTCAGTAGTGTTCTTCTCCTCGCCTAGCTCATCGACCCCTGGTTCCGGAACAACAGGGGCTACTACTGCTGTTTCTGTGTCGTTGTTTCCTCCCGGTGGCGGCGCCGTTTCTGCGGAGTCGTGTGACGTGTCGTGACCCTCACCTTCAGCCACCGTGTCCTCTCCTTCCGGCGCGAGGGTAGAACTGGGTGTGCTTTCTTCAGCTGTCTCGTTCCCAGGCTCGGCGTCCCCAGAACCAGTAACGACCGGCAAAACCAGGCTACCGTCACTTTCCTCTCCGTTACCGTCTTGTGGTGTTTCGGTCGTTATTTCGTCATCGGCCGTGGGTTTTTCATCGTCAGAATCTTCATCGCTTTTATCCTCAGAAAGGACTAGCAGGTCGCCTTTGTTGTCGTCATCTGCCGAGGGTGACTCGGTGACTACTTCTCCATCGTCTTCCTCTTCGGACTTTGGTTTTCCATTCTCTCCTTTATCATCGTCAGAATCAGCAACCGAATCGGCCTCGTCAGGTGTCGGCGCGGGACTAGTAACCTCCTCGTCTTCAGTTTCTTCAGTAACGCTCCCCAGCACGAGCCCTTCAGACCCTGTGGGCAGGTCCTCCGTATCGCTGTCATTAGATGCCTTACTGGACCCTGCATTCAGCATGTCTGCAACGTCAGGGTCTATCACCTCTTCCTTGGCAGCTTCATCTTCAGGTTCTTCGGGGCTGGCAGTCGAAGTTTCTTCTTCCTGTTCAGACTCAACGCCAGCATCTTCGCTGCTTTCTTCGCCTGCTTCCCCTTCAGGTATAAGAACTGACTTCTCCCCATCGTCCTCAGATCTTGGCTCGCTTGAAGCCTCGGGTGAAGGAGTTGAGTGCTCCTCCTTCTCTGCTGCATCATCTTCAACGTGGCTGGGAAGTGGCACAACCACCGACTCTTCCTTCTCACCATCACCTGCGTCACTCTCGGCTTCTCCGTCTGACGACGATGGAGGTGGGGTGCTTGCTGGGTTGTCATCGTCTGCCTCGTCATCTTGGGAAGCGTCATCAGCATCATCAGAAGTCTCCGTTGATTCCTTCGCCGGCTTCTCTTCTTCTGTGGGCGACTCAGGGGTCTCGTCTTTCTCTTTCTTGTCTTCCGTTAAGACATGATCCACATCGTTCTCAGAAGTTTCTTCTTTGTCCTCATCTGCAGCGTCGTCTTCAGATGCTTCGGTGTCTGGCGCTGCGGTCGCTGGTGGGGATCCCTGGTCGTCTCCTTCTTTTGGAGAGTCTGCGTGTGACTTCAGTGCGTCCTCGATGACCTGCCGTGAAATGACAAGAAATGTCAGCTGTGACAGGATTC
Source organism: Pomacea maculata (assembly GCA_004794325.1). Taxonomy (NCBI): domain Eukaryota; kingdom Metazoa; phylum Mollusca; class Gastropoda; order Architaenioglossa; family Ampullariidae; genus Pomacea; species Pomacea maculata. The sequence continues at coordinate 221,584 of SRHC01002482.1, forward strand.
ATGGTTTGTAATATATGCCAGCTTCACTTTAAAGAACATTCCCTAACCTTCACCACCACAGTAGCTTCCCTAATTTTATTCTTGCCTGCATGAAATACAGTCACATGAAAATAAGAGAGAACAGAAAAAAAATAAACGAAATAATTCTTTTTTAAAGACTGGGGTGAGTGCACGTGATGTACAGTATAAATCACACACGCACACAAACACGTCTAACGCACTACAGACATAGAATCCCTATGCACAGGGGCTCAAACTAGTAACAGATCGCTGATTAGCGGCAAAGAACTCAAAGGGCGCTGACAGAGGTCAAAGGTAATAGCAGGTGTGACAGGATCCAAGACTTCTCGTCTAGACAGGTTTGGACAAAGGAAGACATTGTGACTGGCTTTAATCAGCTTAAAAAAAAACAACCTCAGGAGAAGTCTTTTGTTGAACCGTTGTCGCCTAAAAGTGAGACTCAGCTGGACGAGTTTGTTTAGACAGGGTTAACTCCCTTCCCTTCTCAAACAATCTGGCGCACGCACGCACGCACGCACGCAAACACAAAGAGTGGTGTGAGAAGGAAAAGGAAGAGAAGCGAATGTAAGAAGTGTTTCTGTGGTTTCTCCATTGTGTAATTGCTGTGCACCACCTGCAACTCAGTCTTGTGCAGGCTCACCTTGAAGTGGTCGGGTGTGACCCCATCTGCCCATGACCCTGCTCGTAAGTGCATCCTTCCCATTACTAAAGACTATTTTCTTATTTACCAATAACATTTCTTATTTGTCAAAAAAAAAAAAAACCCCAAAAAACTCCGATAAATAAATAAATACCGTGGAATGTAGAATGAGCATGATGTCAGTGCAAATATTTCAAGAAGGGCCCAATGGGGCAAAACTCAAAGTAAATCGTGAAAGGAGTTCATTGCGATGACGCAGCCTTCAGTCACCGCAGCTAGATGGCCTTCCCCCAATCTCTCCCTTAACAAGCAGCCTATGAAACACATCCTGAGAGTAAAGGAACATACGTACCGTCAACAGTTCATCCGGGTGTTTGTCATTCTCCGCAGCCACCTCTCCGCTGCTTTCACCCGAGTCTGGATTCTCTTCAGAAGGCTCTTGAGGACTTTTCGGGGGCTCGGGGTGATTATCCGATGACACGGGGTCCTTGTCGGATGATTTTGCATCTGATGACTCGGAGTGATTCTCGGATGCCTCTAGATGATCATCTGATGGCGCTGGATTATCGTCTGACGGCTGTGGATGATCATCTGCTGGTTCTGGCTGATGGTTTGTTGGCTCATGGTGTTCACTTGAGGGAGCTGGGTGATCGTCGGATTGCTCCGGTTCACTATCATCTGATGGTGCTGGATGGTCGTCTGATGGTGCTGGTTGATCGTCCGATGGTGCTGGTTGATCTGCATCACCATCTGATGAAGCTGGGTGATTATCTGTTTTCTCTTCATCCCCATCTGATGGTGCTGGGTGATCATCTGATTTCTCTTCATCCCCATCTGATGGTGCTGGGTGATCGTCTGATTTCTCTTCATCCCCATCTGATGGTGCTGGGTGATCGTCTGAGGGTGCTGGTTGATCAGGTTGATCTGCATCACCATCTGATGATGCTGGGTGATCATCTGATTTCTCTGCATCCCCATCTGATGGTGCTGGGTGATCATCTGATTTCTCTTCATCACCATCTGATGGTGCTGGGTGATCATCTGATTTCTCTGCATTACCATCTGATGGTGCTGGGTGATCATCTGATTTCTCTGCATCACCATCTGATGGTGCTGGGTGATCGTCTGATGGTGCTGGTTGATCAGGTTGATCTGCATCCCCATCTGATGGTGCTGGGTGATCGTCTGATTTCTCTGCATCACCATCTGATGAAGCTGGGTGATCATCTGATTTCTCTTCATCACCTTCTGATGGTGCTGACGGATCATGTTGATCTGCATCACTTTCTGATGAAGCTGGATGATCATCTGATTTCTCTTTATCACCATCTGCTGGTGCTGGATGACCATTTGATGGCGCTGCGTGGTCGCCGGCTTGCTCTTCATCTCCGTTTGATGGTGCAGCATGATCATCAGATGATGCTGGGTGATCATCTGATTTCCCTGCATCACCGTCTGATGGTGCAGGATTTTCTTTGGATGAATCTGCATCACCAGCTACTGGCTGTGGTTGATCACTGGAGGGCTCTGAGTGACTTTCGGATGGTTCTGCGGGATCGTCGGATGACTCTGGATGATGGTTTGACGGTTCTTCATTCTCATCCGGCGACACTGGATGATCGTCTGCTGTCTTCTCGCTCTCTGTCTTGTCGTGCGGCTCGTTTCCCTCTGCCCCTGCACTTGAGCTTGCATCGTCGTCGGCGTCGGCCCGTCGATAGCGATGCCCGTGAACGCTGTTCTCGTGAAGGCCTGACACCTGAGAGACATCAGATATCGACAGGTGAGTCATAAGAACCATACGAGCACAATATGCTTGTGTGTGTGTGTGTGTGATTTAGAATCAGATGTCTAGGAATAAAGTTTAGGTGTGTTAGATCGCTCACGGTGGCATTCTAGAAATTAGAAATTCACTCACTCGCGGACACACGCACAAGCGCACGCACAACAATTCTGTGTCCCTGAAAAAGTCAAGACGGTCTGGTTAGTAGAAAGAACAACGGACATTTATATTTTACAGACAGCACTGTTTGTGTTATCTTGGATGCTGCTTCAGTTAGCGATATAGAAGAGATCCATCTAGTGCCATTCTGTCCCGCTTACACCGAAGAAACAGCCAGGAAGGGAAGCAACTCGTATTCCCTTGTTCAACGTCTTCAGCGCAGTTGTCTAACTTTGTGAGTGTAGTGTGTGTAAGAGGAACCGTGCTGTTGTGATAAGCATGATAAGACATCACAGGCGACACAAACCCGCCCTGATAGTCTTGAGAGGTCAGCAAGGGCCACTAGCTCCTGTACATGATAGCTGCACGCAGGAGAGAGAGAGAAAGACAGAGAGAAAGAAATACAACAACAACCTTTGAGCACTGCATTTGATGACATTCGTGTGTTGCCGGGTGCTCTGTACTTATTCTCTTCGTATGTGTCATAAAGCATTAAATTGTTGTTTGAGGACAGGTTTATAAGAGAGAGTCAGCTTTACCGCCCACTGTTGTTGACTGGACACTAATGTAGATGTCGGTGTCGGTGTCGGTGTCGGCATGATGCATCATAAAAATAAAAAAATGAGGATACCTTGTTGTGACTCACCCGAAATGACAATCAAAGTCTATGGGTACCAGCAGAATATTATCCTTTACATGTAGTATTTTATAATGATTTATAGCTCTCCTTCTATTTTTACCTCCTTAGCTCAAATTATTTGACTAATCTTCGGAGAAACTTAAAATCATTGTTGTCTGACCCTTCCCCAGAAAGATCCATTTAGTGTGTTTGGTGTTCTTATATCTTTGCCTCATCGTCTGTGTTAAGTAACCCGTTATTAATCTGACATTCTCTTGTCTTTTAGGAGTAAAATACAATTAGCTGTTGACCTGATCACAAGTGAAATGTGTTCACTCTCTCTCTCTCTTCAATCTCGTTTCAGTTCTCAAATATCCGGTAATATTATCTGACTGAGTGACTCGCTTAAAAATAAATTTGGTAATGGTCACCATTGTGAATTACAATAATTAACATACAAGAAGCATGGCCATCACAAAAGCTTGCGCACATTAAACAGACATGCAGTCTCTCTCTCCCCCTCTCTTTTTTCTTGAGTTCTTTCCTGTCCTATCCTGCAAGTAATTTACAGCCATTAGACAAAAACACCTTCGTACTCCATGACTCCGTCTCAAACGAAATGCTCTCCTTTTCTTTCACCAGCCATCATGGCAAAAAGAAAGGAAAACACAGACGAGAGCAAGGGAGGGGGAGGGAGAAGAGGTGGCGGGGGCAGGGGGTAGAATTATGACAACGAGGCGTGTTCCTCCTGACTTTTGTCAGGTATAATCATAGCAACCACCTTATTCCTGGCTCTGTCCAGGTGAACTATTCAAAATGGCGATTGCCAGACTGATAAGACTGATAGACCTGTGAAGATCGCGATTTCTTGCATGACGTTTGGAGACCCGAGATGGAGATAGTGTGGGCGCGTGCATGTGTGTTATGTCCCGGATGTACATGCACAATGTCCACGTGCTCTTGCTGTTCAGCTGTCTTCTTTCCTCTGCTGCTCACAGTCAGCTTCATGCTACAAAAATCTATGGATTAACCTCATCAGCATGTATATATACCAGAATAACCTCACCAACAGGTGTACATACCAGTATGCATGCGCACCTCAGCATCCCTGTGTTAATTTTTCTGTCTGAGGTACTGACCCCCTACCACCCGAGTCAGCTTGTGACAAAATGTCAGCTTGTGCTCTCCTGTTTACGCAAACAAGAGAAATGCAGTTTACGCTCCTCCACCTTTCCTGTCTCCACCGTTTACACCCGAGGAGACTCCAGGTAAGATGTGAGCAGACATCGAGCGCGATGAGCACGTGCGTCGCAAGGACAAGTTCGTGGGTCGTGAGGTCAACCTGCGACACCTTCGCACGCGTCATAAAGGTCATAACCTGCAGGTCAGCTGCGCAGGTAGATTTGCTTTGCCGAACTTGACTAGGTGTACTTTGTAAAGTACATCCTACTTTTAATTAGTGCGCTGTAAACATTATCTTTGGCAGCACAAGGCGACCTGTTCATTCTCACCTGACCTGCTGAGTGGCCTCAGACTGAACGACAAGCAATGGATGGCTTCTGTGGAATTCGCTCGACAGAAGTGGCACTGGAGAAATCTGGAGAAGAGGACAGTGGTGTGGATAGAAATAAAAGAGAATTTGGTTAGCAGAGAATTTGAGATAGACACAAGTGTTACATCCCGTCTGCGCAGACAGCAGAAGGCAATAAACCAGGGTCATTGGGTTACAAAGAGAAAACAGATCTTTTCATAATCCTAACAATGTTTCCTAACAAGAAGATTAAGTTTTGTTTGTTTTATTTACATTCCCATGGCCTCTACCCTCGACACCAGTGTGCAATGCACGGTCACGGTTTGTCATATCAAAGTCGAAACTTGAGACGATGAACTCAGTGGGGGAAACAACGGTCGCTGCCGAACAGATGCGAGAACCGTCCTGCCAGTGTCCCCACCTGACCCCGCTAACACTTGTTCATAATCGAACCTGAGCGTTCACAAGACCCGCTTCCACGAACAATTTCCAGACATTTACAAGCAGTGATACGAGATGCTCGTGTTCTTATAACAAACATTTCTTTCACTCTATCTCACCACAGCGGCCACACGGCGCTTCCATGCACGAGGTGAGAACGTCAGTCGTGGGCCGGTGGGACCCAGACAGGTGAGACACAGACAGGTGAGTAGCGAGGGCTGGATGGAGGGGTGTGTGTATGTGTGTGTGTGGGGTGGGGGGCGGTTTGACGTTGAGTGTGCGGGGTGATCGGTTTATTGGAGGGGGGATGGAGAGGAGAAGTCGTGCCCGGAGACAGGTAGACGTAGCAGCGCCAGGTATTGAGGTCAGGACTGAGTGCATCAAAGGTATCCCAGTCACATTCACTGATAACAGCAAACAGTGGAGTGCTAGTGGTTTGCTGCAAAGGACAGGAACAGTCGTCAATTCTGAGACTTTGCAGTGTGACAGGAAGATGCTCGGCTTTGTGGTTTGGGTGGTGTGTGTGTGGGGAGGGAGAAACTCCATGCTGACAGTGAGCAGCGTTCACACTCGTGTACACTGCCAGCATGCGTGTTATGATACTCTCCCTTTTAGTGCACCTTTCCATGCGTCTCTGAGGTTCATTACAAAATACAAGCCCCAGGCTTGAAATATTCTGCAAGATGAGCCTGTGTAGTTCCTGGCGAGCTGTAGAAAATGTGTGTTATAAAGCCTGCAGGGTTTAAGGTACAGCGCCTTGCAAGCAACACAGTTACTTCCCCTCGCCCAGTGGTTACCTCCCCTAGTGTGGGAACCACGATATGGAGCGTGTGTACAAGCCGTGGTTGTAACGTCTGGTCAGTAATTAATAACTACTGACTAGTGACTTAATTACTGATTGGGGGATGCAAGACAAGAGCACGTGCGCAAGTGTACCGTGAAGTCTGAAGGGCTGGCAAGAACTCTGACAGGAAAGGGAAGTGCTGTGATATCAAGTATATCTCTCACCGCACCCTGGTTGTTTCAGTTGTGGAAATTTTAATTAATTTTTATTTAATTAAGCTTTCATTTCTAGCCAGATCATCTCTCTCTCACACACACACTCACAAGTACACACACACATATCCGCCATATAATGATGACCTTCAGAAGCAGTACTATCGGTGGAAAAATGCAGTCTGCCAACTGTCTGGTAGTATTTTCACTCCCTTTTTTGTCGAGAGCGATTATCCTCCCCTTAAAGCACAAATTTAACGTAAACGCGCAGACATCCCAGATCGGAAAGGTCAGCCTCACAGTTGACAGGTCGCTCCGCCTGGACTACAGGCGACAGGCAAAGGTCACATCTCTTTTGAAGATTTTCTCAGGCCGCTTACTTTTCATACGAGAAGATTGAGTGCATGATGGTGTCAGGCGCACTCTCAGGCGTGGGGCAGGCTGCTCGAACTGTGTGAGACTTTAGTTGAACGATCTTAACTAGGATCAGCGCCGATTATAGTTTCTTTCTTAAACTCCAGTTCCAACTTAAGTCGAGAATTTTGCGAATATTCTTACAACATGCTATGTGAACTTTTCGGTTGCTGGTATCAGCTGATTGACTGAGTTCTTGTGTCCAAGGAGACAGAGAAAGTTTATTGTATAGTCATAGAATCACAGGAGCAGTCGGGCTTAGGGGACAGACTGCTCGACATGGTCGTATGGTGTGAGGGAAGAACACGCGCACATTGGAGCCCAACTGAACTGTTGGTCCAAGTAGAAGAGAAAAACCCACTTCAGGTACACAGAAATCAATGTCACCAGAAGAGTTCCTTCATAGAAGGCATTGAAACCTTTCGAAAAGTTCGCGAACCAATAGACGCCGATCAAAGGACTGGAAGTATGGCTGAGGTATTGTTCAGACACTCAAATAATCACAATGCCAGTCGGTGTGATCAGTTCGTCCTCTGAGTGACCGCAGTTTACACCCGGGTGCAAATGAGCATGCCTCCCAGAGAGTTATTTTCTCCAAGACATGAAATATTAGCTGCGAGTGACTGTTAGTAGTCGCAGCTCTGAGAATTAAAACACCGCCATAGTGCATCCTGACATTACGACTGTCCTGGTCAACTACATGCACGACCCTGCTGTAACACGGGGTAATGCACTTTCAACAGACAGTTATTACAGGTCTGAACAGGGAGGGAATGTGACTGAGGGGGTTACAAAACGGTTAGAACCTTAGAGGGAGACAAGCGACAGGTAGGTCTTTAGTGACGTCACAGTATGAGAGAGCATGTGAACACACACACCTGCCTGAACATAACAAACACAAACACAAACACAAAAATGATACATTCATGTTGACTAGGTACATGTCCACAGCAAAGCACTACTAAAAAGAGGAATAAGGATGAAGAAAAAAAAACCAAACGAGAGCTGTAATTTCATCATGTGCAAACCTATCGGGAAAATTGCTGTTTACTTATCCATCTCTGCATGTCCCGAGTTTAAAGATTCTCACGTCAGCTTGTTGACTTTGTATGACGCAATAATGTCATGTCAGAGGCTTACAGAGATGTCATTATTCCGGTACAACGGTCGCTATTTCCATGCGTAATGAGCTGCTTGTCTAGGAGTAATGCACGTGCACCCGGAGCAATGGTCGGGGAGGGGTATACAGCAGGAGTGTGGATCCTTTTTTTCCTCCAAAGGCCATTTTGATATTTATAACATTATTCGCAGACCCTTTACAATAATCTACCTCAACACCAGTCTTCTGTACCCGGTCAACCCAACCCACGGTTCACCTGACACTGAGAACTCACAACGTCTAACGGTCTAACGGTCCATAGTAACGACCTCATCACAAAACACGTGGTGAGTTGAGTTCACATTTTCAGACCAGGAAGCAGACAATAGACTGGCGTGGATCCTATTGAGGTTAGTGTAGGGGACAGTGTAGGGGGACAGTGTAGGGGGACAGTGTAGGGGGACAGCCAGTGGCAGTGATCTGACATGTCACTTTGTCATGCGAGTCTGTTTTCTGACGGGAAGGAAAGGACTCTAGAATAAAATTGCGATGTCCTGAGGTTTGCCCCTCGTGAAAAGGACAATGCCGCTCTCTTAGAAATAAGTTAAATCCATTTTAAAGAAAGGTTCTGCAGTCGGGTGGGCATGCATTTTTTTTACTCCACTTTGCATATTACTGTATGACACAAATATATTTCAGTGCCATATCTTTCTTTATTGTCGGCTTTAACACAAGAGTTTTCCAAGCCTAATATTCCCGAAGCCTCGCCCTGGGGTGAACTTTTATTGTTTATTCCCCTTTTCTTACCGGCCCTTGTCCACCATCTCTGGACACGAGCAGGGCACCGGAGGGAGGAGGCGAGGGTAGTCTGTGGATGCCAGGTGCAACTAGCAGGTTCGAGAGGTTTGCCTCCTCCATCTCTGGGCAAGTCAACACGAACCTCTCAACTTTCCAAACCTTTATCTGACCTCCAGGCCTTGCAAGCTGCTGCATTTTCCGACAAAGATTAATTTGTTCTGGCGCTGGCTGGCTGTGACCTTACTGTAAGACACCAGCCGGGTGTAGACTAGGCCAGGTCAATGGGGTCACCGGGGTCCACTTCATGACTTTGTCACTAGCAACATTATGTTATCTTTATATAATTTAACTTCAGTTTAGGTACTTAACGGTCCGGGCAGGGTTTTTTTTCAATATTCTACCTGTTATTTCAGTTATCGCCCACCCACGTTCCTTAAATATCGGTTTCTATCCGGTTTTTCCCCCGTTGTTTTTATTTTTTTTTTTTTCGTCTGTCATTCAAACTGTGTGGCTTTCGGACTTGAGTATCTCTCGATAATTTACAGGTGTGGAAGTGGGTCTACGTCTTGCTTAGATAACTGAGGGTTTCCGAGAAACTGATCTTCCAATCTATGATAAGTTTTAATATGTAAGTAATAGCTGGACAAGTGTTTGTACGGGTACGACAACATGAACAACGTATGAGTAATCTTGAGAATGTTCCTGGCGGAGAAGGTGGCACGTGGGTTGTATATCATCAATACCCTGAAGTCGTACCCTAGCAGACGCTAGAAACGTTGAGAGAGAGGAGGTGGGTGGATGGGGAGGCGGAGGTCAGTCTGAGTCGCCCCGGTAGAAGGTCAGAGTGTGATTTGCATGGCGTGGAGTGCAAGTGTCATTGTATTTCACGAACTTCCTCTGCGTTGGTGAGCACGTCCTTCACACTCTCAGCCTGCGCCTGGCATTTGACAAACATTGGTTGGCTGTTATTAACAGTCAGGCTGTTGAGTGCACGAGGCTGGGCGCCATGTTTGATGTGCTGGCCACGTCGACCACCGTGATGAAGTCTTTCGTCGTTTGGTCATTTTTGTACAGCTCTCTCTCTCTCTTTTGTTGGTACTTAGACAACCAGAGGCAAGAAGAATGAGTGGACAGGCAGACAGACAGACTGCTACATATGATTGAAAGAAGGAATGTAAAAGTCGTGCGGAGACCCAGTCCTCTCAGAAGAAGCCCGGAGGACAAAATGTAGATGACAATCAGAAAAATGAACTTTGTACATCCAATGCTAAGTACTTAAAGGCCGATCACTCTCCTTCCACGATTTTGTTATCTGTTATCGTTCTCTTTGTCAAGATTACACTTGCTGTTATCATCGTCAGACTGTAGAAAGATTGCGCTTGCGACGATCACTTTCAGTTTGTTGAATGATTTCATTTGCGATCGCTGTCTGATCAGGATCAGGAGTGGAGGGATTGTGAAGCGCGGCTGATGATCACCGCCGACCAGACCAGTCATACGTGACGATGCTGGTCACGTGACAATTTCAGAGCCAGCGGAGCGTAACCGTCACTGCAGCGGCCGGCGGCAAGGATGTGGAGACATGAATTTACATGAATTTTATCTTACGACATGTCCCTCCCTCTCTCCCTCCCTGGTCATCACAGAGAACAGCCACGGAATGTAACAGCCGCCAGAGGGCGCAGTGCTGCCGCCAAGCACGATCAACAAACACACGCACGCATGCGCACACAAGGAGGGGAGGGAAGGACAAAGAAAAGGCTTTCGTGTCTTTTCATGTTCGACCCTAGCTGTGACTTCAAAAAAATAAAAAAACCAAACAAACAAAAAACATAGAACGGGGTGAGATTATGGCACGTGACCGGCATGATGCTATGTGACTGGCTGGATTCTGTAGAGTTGATTGGATGCTTTGTAAGAGTGGTTCATCATAGCTAACAATATTGACATCGGTCGTCATGATGGCAAGGCTAATTTGACAACAATTCGCGAAAGGGTATGATATCAAAATCACTTATTTTTGTTACATTATCAACCTGACATGAGGTACTGGACAGACATGTTAACAGTCTGGTATTGCTCCTCCCTCTCCCTAGTCCACCGTGGTGTAGAGTTCTGTAAGTAAATAGTCAACAAAATAGCGACGTACATAAAGTGCGCACTTCTGCACACCCAGGACACCCTGCACACCCTGCACACCTCGTCACCCTGTAGCTAGGCACGCAGGTCTGTACATCACACGGTTGAACAAAGCAGTTAGCGACTTGTCAAAGATTCTGTCACACCGATTCATGTCAGGCTACCCCGAGCTTTACTTCAAGAGTAAATCTTGAGAAGAGATGTGACGAGAGAATTTATTTCCACCTTACGCCAGGTCGACCACTCGTCAGTGCAGTAGAGGAGCGGGGGGGACCGTTCTAGACTCCCTCGTCATGTGTCTGTATGACCCCCCTGTCCTCACCCCGCGCAGTAAATTTACTGGATGACGAGCTGGGACCTGGCGGTGCCACGAGTCACATCCTCTACCCATGAGGCCAATAAACGTGAGCGGTGCTCACACTCGGGGGTAGTGTTGCTAGTGAGTATGCACACCCTCGCTCGCGGTGTCCGCGACTAAAAAGAAAAAAGTTGAGAGAAAGACAGGAAAGTCAAGTTCACGAGGGTCACAGGAGGTTAAACAATAGATTTATCTTCACGGTGACGTGTGACAGCAGACGGGCTGTCGTCTCGACGACTCTAACAGGAGTCCATGATGCCTGTGTTCCCAGTGCAGTCCCCGCAGACAACGTCTCGTGACGTATTGACTGCTTCACGTACCCTGACAGTACGTCTCCATGGAACAGAGCGTCAGTGTGTCGCCATGTTGGATGGATGTGGCTGTGAACACTGTTCACACTGTCCAGTCTGCTGGAGACAAAGATCATTCTGTAGGTCTGACCACTCCAGGATTTGAACCCACGTCATTGGCTGGGGCGGACGTTCTCGAGAAGCACTGCGGCAGCGTTGCTGAGCTCTGCTCATCAGTGACGTAGTGAGGCGACGGTGACCATCAGCCGTCGTCAGGGGCCTGTCGTGTGCCCCTAGCACCCGGGGTCAAAGGGTAGTATTGCTGCCATCTTCCCGACGTGACCAAGAAACAGGGTGGAAATTTTCAAGTAGTGAAAAAAATGACGATTACGTCACGTCATGGATTTTTTTCAAGAATTGGAAAGGACGATGACTTGAAGTCATGGAGTTCCCAAGTAGCGGAAATGACGTTAACGGGACGTCACAGATTTTTGAAACAGCGGAAATGACGATTACGTGACGTCATAAAATGTTTCAAGTAGCGGAAATGACGATTACCTGACGTCATGACCTTTTTCATGTAACGGAAATGACGATTCCATGACGTCATGACTTCTTTCAAGAAGCGGAAATGACGATTATGTGACGTCATGACTTTTTGTGTAGCGGAAATGACGATTACATGACGTCATGACTTCTTTCAAGAAGCGGAAATGACGATTACGTGACGTCACGGCTTCTTTCGTGTAGCGGAAATGACGATTACGTTACGTCATGACTTTTTGTGTAGCGGAAATGATGATTACCTGACGTCATGACCTTTTTCATGTAACGGAAATGACGATTACGTGACGTCACGGCTTCTTTCATGTACCGGAAATGACGATTACATGACGTCATGACTTCTTTCATGTAGCGGAAATGACGATTACGTGACGTCATGACTTCTTTCATGTAGCGGAAATGACGATTATGTGACGTCATGACTTTTTGTGTAGCGGAAATGACGATTACATGACGTCATGACTTCTTTCATGTACCGGAAATGACGATTACGTGACGTCACGGCTTCTTTCGTGTAGCGGAAATGACGATTACGTTACGTCATGACTTTTTGTGTAGCGGAAATGATGATTACCTGACGTCATGACCTTTTTCATGTAACGGAAATGACGATTATGTGACGTCATGACTTTTTCATGTACCGGAAATGACGATTACATGACGTCATGACTTTTTGTGTAGCGGAAATGACGATTACGTGACGTCATGACTTCTTTCATGTACCGGAAATGACGATTACATGACGTCATGACTTCTTTCAAGAAGCGGAAATGACGATTACGTGACGTCACGGCTTCTTTCATGTACCGGAAATGACGATTACATGACGTCATGACTTCTTTCATGTAGCGGAAATGACGATTACGTGACGTCATGACTTTTTCATGTAGCGGAAATGATGATTACGTGACGTCATGACTTCTTTCATGTAGCGGAAATGACGATTACGTGACGTCATGACCTTTTCATGTAGCGGAAATGACGATTACCTGACGTCATGACTTTTTGTGTAGCGGAAATGATGATTACCTGACGTCATGACCTTTTTCAAGAAGCGGAAATGACGATTACATGACGTCATGACTTCTTTCAAGAAGCGGAAATGACGATTCCATGACGTCATGACTTCTTTCAAGAAGCGGAAATGACGATTATGTGACGTCATGATTTCTTTCAAGAAGCGAAAATGACGATTACGTGACGTCACGACTTCTTTCATGTACCGGAAATGACGATTACGTGACGTCATGACTTTTCATGTAGCGGAAATGATGATTACGTGACGTCATAACTTCTTTCATGTAGCGGAAATGACGATTACCTGACGTCATGACTTTTTGTGTAGCGGAAATGATGATTGCCTGACGTCATGACCTTTTTCATGTAACGGAAATGACGATTACATGACGTCATGACTTCTTTCAAGAAGCGGAAATGACGATTACGTGATGTCATGGAGGCTTTAAAGTAGCCAAAATGAGATTACCTGACGTCATGACTTTTCTGTGTAGCGGAAGTGACGTGAAGTCAATGGATTTTTTCATGAAGCGGAAATGACGATTACGTGACGCCATGAAATGTTTTATGTAGCGGAAATGACGATTACGTGAAGTCATGGATTTTTCTTGCATACAAACAACAGTAAATACCCGGCCAAGCGCAACTGGTCACTCATTCCGACGCTGATCAACGGAAGTCCGAAGTGGCCGACCACCCTGCGACGGAGCACGCATCCCGCTGACCTCTGACCTCATCTTATCATCATTGACCTAGACCTCAGAGCGCGGCAGTTGAACAGTGGCGGCCGACACGGCGCATGCGCGGGCTCCTGCAGTTAGAACGGAATAAACGGCTGGCACTTCCGGTGACTGGAAGCCGACAGAGAGCCGTTCATGACATCAGCTCCCTGTGGAGAGAATTTATTCATCTTGGAATTATTCCTCCTCGAAGCTTGGTTTTGTTTTTTTGTTTCGTTTTTCTTGTTTTGTTTTGCTTCGGGGTGATGGCGTTGTTGCTGCTGCTCGAAACACAGGAAGTCCGGCGTCTGCTGTCCCTCCATTCTTCCATTGTTTGTCAGTGCGTGTGTAGAGCGCCTGTAATTTTATTTTTACGCGCAAGCAAGTCTTGAAATCTGAAACCTTCGATCTTGAATAAATCTTGACAGTGCAGGGTTAAAGGTCACCCCTGGCATAAAGCACATAAACAAAGCGTCTAGCCTCATTATCAGCAGGCACTAAGTATGACACACCATAGCTCTGCTATCACACACTGACTACAACCCACCAACACACCCACACACCTACACACCCACACACCCACAGTATCTCTTTTTTCTGTCATTTGTTCCATTCGCGCTGCACGTACCCATCCCACCCCTGTCCGACCACTGCTGGACAAATTAAGGGTGGAGTGACCAATTAGCTGTGATGTGTCACAGGGCTGGTCAGACAACAATAGTCGAGGACTTGTTCTCTTGAGGTCCGCTGGGGTGGCTGGGGTCAGGGTAGGTCACGATGCAGGTGCGCGTGTGTGTCCGAAAGTCACATGACACCCACCTGCTGCTCCATTGTCACCCAGGATGGCCCGCCAGGGTGACTCATTACAAACGCAGGAAAGCTGTTTTAATTAGGAGTAATTACACAAACACCTGGTACCCAAGTCACAGTTCTTCACAAAAATAGAATGAGGAGATAACTCGTCTGTCGTGGGCGTGCAACAACAAAGCTGTTGTATCGCGATGTATTAATATTTTGTTGTTACAAGTCGGGATTCACAATCGTCTATTTTTACCTGACAGGGCAAAGGTTATAAATATATTTGGCAATGACGGTTTATGACAGCCATTAACGTCCTGTAAGAGGAGTATGGGTACGACAGACGCCAGACACAGGTAAAGTGGAAGGAACGAAGAAAATAAAGTTGTACAGTGACACAGGAGGACCTCCCTGGAGGGCCAACAAGAACATGCATGCTGCCCACCATCCTAGTTATAACTTTTTTAATTAATAGATAATGAAGGCGTGTTTACTGTGGGAGGTAATGTTTGCGGTAAGGAAGTGCGAGTAAATATTCCCAGTGCACCACTCTGAACATGTCGGTTGGTGAAAATACAATGAAAATACTTCAGACATGGGCAAGGGGCGGCCCGCGGGCCGCATCCGGCCCGCCTCCACTACTCTCTACATTGTCTGTGTCATTCTCTCTACAATCTACTGTCTTTTGAAGGCACCCGGATACCACACGGGTGTCACAAGGCAGTTCACTGAAACAAGTGGTTTTAATGTTATTTCTAAGACCACATCACTGGAATAAATATTTATTGTGATTTCAATGTTCTTATCAAGGGTTCAACTTTGAAATATGTAAACAGTGGGGTTTGCATAGTTATTATCCAACAGGCAGAGCCATAATCATAAACAAATACAAAAACAGAAACTGTAATTGCAGGAATAAACAGAAACTGAGCTCCAGCCATAAACAGAAATGACAGCGGCAGCAAGAAGAGATTGTTGATGTAGCAATAAAGAGAAATTATAGCCGCAGCAAAAAGAAGAAATGACTACTTCAGCAATGAACACAAGGGGTTGTCATGACAGTTACTAACTCCACATAAACACGCTTTGACCTTTGGCCCTTCTATGGGGTTAGGTATGTGTTTACAGAGATCATGTACATCTCAGCAGGTTTATCAATATCTACCTGTAATTAGGTGTGTGACCTAACTAGTCGTATCAATGTGTAAACTAACTGGTGTTATCAATGTGTGGATGTAATCAATGTCATCAATATGTAATTTCTCTACTCAGTCATCAGTGTGCAGGGTTCAGACACAAATGTCTATCAGTAAGTGATCTCTGGTGTTTTCTCCTTCTCTCACAGTCTGCGCAGTCTTGCGTGCAGCACACCTGTGGCGATGACGACACCAGTCACGTGGATCTGATGGTTGATATCAAGATGCCAGTCAGAGGCTGCTGTCGAGTTTACGTAGATAAACCTACACATCTACCCCAGGTACAGTCGGTCTCTGGCCACACCCACTTCTCCTCTCCTCCTACCCCACGCACTCTCCCCTGCCACTACATTGTATCTCGCTCCACTTCCGCCTCCAGCCCCGTCACACGTCACTTCCGTCCTCACCCTCCATGGCATGCTGCTGCCTCCACTGGCGGCCATAAACCTGTCGCCCTGTGGTCTGGCGCACTCTGTCTTCCCCCGAGCTTGGGTCGTCCGCTGCATCTTCTCGTCTCCGTTTGTCGCACGACTTCCGGTCTGAACCTCTGGGTCCCTTAGTTTAGTATTCGCTGGGTTAGTGAAATCTTAAGTGGTTCATCGTGTCTAAGGATGGGCATGTGGAAGGCAAAGCCCTATCCATCCTCCCCCTTCCGACTGGTTTGGTTTATTGTGTACACGTTATTCAACCGAGAGTGTGATTGCTCATTATGGGGGGTGGGGATAATATGGGGATGGAGGGGGTGAGAACCCAAGTGTACCCAAACATACCAAGTGATGGTGTGAAAAGGGGGCGCCAAGAGACAAACAGATCCAACGATCGCCAGATCCTCATGTAAGGTTGAGAACTGAGCAGAACCTCTGGTTTCTCGGTGAAGACGACAAGTCTGACAAAGAACTCTTGACCTCATGTCGCCCGACCTGTAACCTCTCGAAATCACGAGGTGGACCGCTGCTCCATGCACAAGGAAAGTAAAAGCTATCACAAGTATTGTTCAAACAGTCGTCCTTCTTGTCTTTTATTCGGTACAGTCAACCCCGGGACTACACAATGGCCGCTGTACAACTAACATCAGGGTGGTTATTGTCAGACAACCTCCCTCCTTCAGCAAAGATCCAGCTCGGCTTCCTTTCAAGTCGGACTTGTGAAGGCCAGTGGAGAGGCCATGGATTGTAAATCATCAAGTGAGTGCTCATGGTAGTGACAGTCGTTGTGGACACCGTTTTTAACGGTCACAAAGCAAACGTCGTTATCGACAACGAGTGCGATGAAGTAGTTACACCAGACATACAAGACTGCAAGACTTCTTTTATCGGACGACTCGACTAAACTACTAAACTCAGTGCAAGGTCGCATATCTGAAATTGTTGGAGATACAGACCTACAAACATCAAAACTGTACATGTACACGACACGCTCACCGAGTTCAATGTCAGCCAATGAGAGACAAGACGTAAATAAGACGTAAATAAGACGTATTCGTGGATAACCCTGATGTTATGGCGTTCATATCTTCAACGTTTTTTTTTTTTTGTTTGTTTGTTTTTTTAAACGGATAATACATCAGAACATACGCGATTCCTTTCTGTTGCCTTGAATCATAGGACGCCAGCAAAATCTCAACATTATTTGGTGTAAAACTGATTACAACCGTCTTTTGTAAGCAAATAACTTGACACAAGCATGTCCATGATAAAAGCAAGTACCCGACCCTGATTTGCATACTGGGTAGGCACTGGCGCCATCTGTCATGTCACTAACACTTTCGCTGGCACTGAAGGGTCGGCCACTCTCGCCGCCAGGTGTTACTAAGGCAACAAGAGTAAACAGAGTGTCGAGGTCAGAAAGTAAAACTTGTTTACTGTGAAAGTCAGCGCCACGTGACAAGGTCCAGATCTCCACGGAGCTCTTACTGCGCCCCATACCCTCCCAGAATATTTACATCATACATACCATCCACCCACCCCTTCTCCCCAGAACTTTCCATCAAATATAGGACCAGTATCTTCCTCCCACCGCCACCTCCTTCCCTGCTCAAGAGGAAGGGCGAGATGGCGGCAGGAGGACTCGGAAACAAGAAACATACGAGTGGTCCTCACTCTTCAGCTAGGAGTCGGGGCAACATGTGAAGTGTCTCAGGGTCTGTCAGTAGGACTGCCCTCTTGGAGTCGCCTGCAAGAAAAAGAAAGTTTGAGGGGTGGGCACTTGGGGTGGGGCTAGAAATTGCTGGTGACGAACACCAAGGCATTGCAGCACGATGGGCGAGTCGGACAGACACGTTGCTGGAGTAGACAGTAGAGGGGACGGGACCAGTGTACCACTCACACTCACACACATACACTTATTTTGAGAGGAAGACAAACAAATCTTCAAAGAAAATGGAATTAGGGAGACAAAGACAGAAGACATTCACTCTCTACTGTCTGTCTCACTCAAAGGATAGAGTAGAAGTGACGGTGAAGGGCGGGTAACCAATGGCAATGGCGCTCTCTACTTCCGTGTCAAGGAGGAGCTTCCAACTACTTTTCCTTCAGTTCTTTTTAACATTTCCTTATAATGTACAAAAAGGAACGGCTGCTAGGTGTGTAAGTCTTCTCAAAAACATCCTTTTACTCACACCATCCGTGTCACGTGACCTTTGAGCTGTTCTCACCGATGCTGTGATTTCTGTCCTATCCTCGTTCGCAGACGACAGTTGAAGAGGAAAAGCAGCAGGCGACAAATGAGATGGCGGTCATTTCTCTAGGAAAGGATGGAGTGAGGAGTATAGGATGGCCTCTTATGACCGGGAGAAGAAAAACATGTTTCTTGCCACGCCCACAATTATTCGCGCAATCTCAACATATATAGGCATTAATATAAACTTTCACTCGATATTACCACAGCATTTTAGGTGAGTAAAGGCTGATGTAAATATAAAATATCTGTATATATATAAATGTGTGTGTGTGTCCGTTAGATAGGGGACAGACAGATAGACAAACAGACAGGCAAAGACAGTTACTTTATTAACGAGAGTGGGAGGATAAGAACACATTTTACATGATGCCATCGCCGAAAAAGAACTTACACTAAGCTGCCACACCATTCAATAACAAAAAGAATGATAATAAAAGAAAGGTTTAAAAGATGTATACTGTACAAAGGCAGCAGTTGTTAGCTGAAATTTACGGCAAGGTCCTGGAGTCACGGACTTCCTTAAAGTTTTATTGTGACATTCATTAGTCAGGTAAAGTGAGTGCGGGTCATATTGTAGGTTGGTCAACAAAAGTCACAAGATAATGAGAAGAGGTGTAGGTAGAAATATTTCAGTAATTATTGTCTAAAGCACTTCATTTGCCGGAGGTCGGGTAGGGTGGGGTAGTTGGGGATAGTTGATTCATTCCGTTTCAAGAAGGATCTTCGAGAATTTTTCATAAAATTTTTTTTTGTTTCCTGGTCATGTGCAAGAAGGAACGGCTTGTAGGTGTGTAATCCGCTCAATAATATCCTTTTACCTACACCATCCGTGTCACGTGACCTTTAAGGTGTTCTCACTGATGCTGTGACTTCTGCCCTATCATTATTTGCAGACGACAATTGAGGAGGAAGAGCAGCAGGCGACTAATTAGATGGCGGTAATTTCGCTAGGAAACGCGGGAGTGAGGAGAAGGCTGGGGGGTGAGAGGAAAGAGCGGAGGAAGGAGGAAAGAGAGTTGCCGCCATTAACAGAAAATAGTCCAGACGGCGCTTGTCTCCACTGACAGGTGTGGCAGCTTTATCCCGGATTCAGAAAGGGGAAACGTCGCCATGCGTGACCATCAAGCACGAGGAAGAAGGAAGGCGGGACTTGTCCACGTGCACCCACACATGTGACGTCACAACAACCTGCCGGGCAGAGGTCACCAGTGACGACCAGACGTTACCTGCTGTTTCCATGACAACTGGCTGAACCTGGAGCCACTATGGCGACGAAATGAAGGGATTTCGGTTACCTGCCTACACCAAAAGCTGTGACAACGACAAAGGCTGATGGTAACGGGTGCCATCAGGTGAAGCTCACATCAGGGTATGTCTTGGAGTGACGTGATAGATGAATGGGGTGGCAGTGTCCAACATCATGTTAGAGTTGTGCCAGTCTCAAGATATTTGCACCTAAGGCCTGATGACAGACATACGAGGGATGTCAGTGTGACAGTCACCTGTATGTAGTCAAACACTACGATGTCATCAACTCGCAGCTGGGGACCGTCCTCAGGTGTGACTTCCGTGCACTTCATGCGCACCGAGATTAAATGCACTTCTTACTCGGACAAATGTTGAACAGTTCGGCAAGTTTGTGTGGAAATGTCTCAGTAAATCAAGGATTGTGGGGTAAACATTGGGGACGTTGAACTCTGACATGTTGGCGGGTACATCTTGTAGTGCAATAGGCTCTGGGGTACTTTACACACCTTGCACGCTGTGCCACTCTGTTCTGTGACGAACGGTCTCTAGGGGCGGGGTGTGGTGTCCTCAACCAAGTAAATGCACAGGACACATACGGGGGTGGGGGAATGGTGAAATGGGGGACAAGACTCTTGTAGATGGTTATCACTCATCTTCCCCGCTACCTGACAGCTAGAGGGCGCTAGCAACGACACAGTGGGGATGATATGACAATTCAAAGCAAGGACCTCAACCCGGACATGTCAGTGATTAATAATGGGTAGAACAATTTCATACAGTGTCGCGGTTTTTACGAGTTTTTATATTTTTTTTACACAACGCTAGCGCCCACACAGACACACATAAACATACTACAAGCCATGCACGCACCACACATATATATATATAAAAGGGTGGAGAACAAATTCCTGAATATTTGAAGAAAGTTTTTACAAAAACCATCAGTCACCAGTAATGTATGTGGTAATTGAAATCAAGCAGGTAGCAAGGCTTTAATAAGCTAATAAATAATCTTGTTTACCAGTCTGACACAAGGGGCTGTATTCCTGATTTACACATGACTGTGTGTCAGTATGTGTGTACGCAATGTATTCTATGCATGTGTTTCGGGGTTTATGTAAGCATGAAGGTATGTAAGCACACATCTCGATGGCAAAGAAAGTGTACAGTGAACATACTCCCAAAGTTCATTCCAGTTTGCACGAGCATCCACATGGTGATGTGCTTCAGTGTAAAATAAAGTGCTTGTCTCTGTTGGACCATCTGGGAAGTGAGGCTGTTCAGAGACAGGTGCCACTGGTGTGGAAGAGGAGAACACAGAGAACTGAGAGAGAAAGTAAGGTTTGGCATTACAACAATGATTTCAATACGTTCGATCGTAAAGCTTTTTGTCGAGGACTGCGTAGATGGCTTCTCTTTTCGGTGAGATAACACTTTCTGCTTCATCAAGAGTTACACCAGCATTCGTGACACTAAAACAAGAAAAATAAGAAAAAGACAAAAAAAAAAAAAAAAAAAAACTAGCTCAGACAGACAGACGGAGGGACGCCTGCGACAAGTCCAGATGCTGTAACAGGCTGCGAGGACATCGCGGCCAGCAGCAACCACCAATATTTGCGGAGGGTCGAGGGGGGCCGGGGGCAGGAATGGGTCGCGCGTGTGAGGGTCGTGACTCATGGCGGCGCAGCACCGCACGACAAACACCAGCCTGCATGTCCGGCAAACTTCCCTTGCAGCAGGGGCCGACCTTGGCACAGCCTGCCACCCTGTCCTGCGCCGCCATGTTTGCACCGCACGTGACGTCATGCAAGGCTGCCTTGGGGGGCACTCGACAGGGTCCAGTGGCTTGAGGGTGGGGTGAAGGGGTGAAGAGTATCTGGAGGGTGGGGGTCAATCAGAAGAAGACAGGATACAGACAGGTTGAAGAAGAGATGGCAGCAGCGTCCAGGTACATGAAGTTAACGTCACTTCATTTGGAAAAACAAAGGAATTGAAAATAAAAATTAAATTAAATGAAAATCGGGTAAAATAGAATCAGGTGAATGAAACAGCCTCATCATAGGAACAGAATGAGAACATCAGGAACACCAAGACCACGATGAACTGATACTACATTTAAAAATACATTGTTACAATTAAATTCATACAGACATACATGCACAGACAAGGATCTGTGATTACACAGGACAACAGGACAGTAACCAGGTCGTGAAAATCAAGAAGGCAGAACGACCAAACTCGATCATCGCCCTCACACACACACACCAAAGTCTGTATTTGTTTCCTGTAATTGCACCAGGCCGCTAACCTCGTCATGAAAGTCGAGGAGGCGGAACCAACCCCTCGGACAACCTACTCTAGTTCAGGTGAGCCCCAGGTAAGCTGCACACTCGTATAACTAGGTGACAACCTAGGGAGGTAGATAGGCATTTACGATGAGATCTGAATGCCGACACTCTCTTCATTTGCTCTTCTCAAGATGTACAAGACGAGGGCAATCAGTACACTGGCTTTACCTCCCAGATGACAAGAGTTCACCTCCCTCCAGGGTAACACAGAGACAGGGTGAGACCCTGTGATAACCGTACTATCTCCTGTAAAGAATATGTACATCTGGATTGAGGACAAAGTATGAATAAAATGCACAGTTTACACCCGATTTAATGTTCCTTTAAGTGGAGGTGCATCTGATAGATTATTCGAGAAAAGTCCGGCCAGCATCGTAAACAATGTATATAGCCTGGGTCTCCTTGCAGGTAGGGCATAAAAGTGCAATAAATTTGGACTTTTTTCTTGGCAGTTGTTTGTGCACACATGCTTTCTGTTTTATTTCCTTATAAGTAAGCAGTTTCTAGGTCTTCTGATTCCATCTTATCTCACGGCCATGTCATTTATTTCGATGTAGATCTTCCTGAGCTTATCTCGTATGCCATGTTCATGGTCCTCACAGGAAACACGAGCCAAGAAATATTCTGACTAACATATAGAATGAAACGAGTGCAGGAGACCAGATATAAATAGCACCCGGGTAGAGGATGTCGTGGGGCCAAACTGGATATCGGGTAGGTGAGAATGTCGGGTCGTTGTGTGTCTGTGTGTTCGCGCGCTCGCCTGGGTGCATATCTGAGTTGTTTTGCTTTGATGTGACCGTCGTCAATAAGAACAGTCTACAGTAAACAACAAATTTCAATTGAAAAAGTCAGCAGCTATAACTAAGATGCTCGCACAATCAAACCTTCCGACGGTCAACGCTTTCAGGATTTTTTTTTTTCAAATTCAAACATGAAATCGTGTAATTGTCCCGACACATTTCTGTTTTAAATTTGAATTCATATTCTTTATCGCTGGTAAACTACGTTGATAAAACTTTCTCAAACGCCCACCTAAAACTTTAATATTTTTACTCTCCTGCTTTGATACTTTCACCAGCTGACAGAGGATTTATCAGTTCCCGTTTCCTTGACGACCAACCCACTATCCTTCGTTTTCCTCATTTTATCGTCGCGAAGTCTTTCTTCGTGTAACATGGGGAGAAGCCGCACATAAACATAAAAACTCTGACTGGCATGAGACTGTAGGAAGTTACAAGACTGACTGTCAAGTCACCTGTGGCGAGTCGTGTTCCTGTCTGTCACGGTTCAGTGACCGCGCGTACGGCGAGCGGCTCTTTGGATCGGGGTTAGCACCTGACAGCCTGGCAGAGCTGGGATTATCGTTAAACAGTCAGACAATGTAACAAACCGTGAACACGCTAACTCAAGTTCACGTGACAATTATAACCGGAAGTGGCGCACACACAGGCGGAAGTAGGGCATAGGTAACCGAGGAAGTAGGCTTCAGTCCTACCTGCGCACCTCGACGCACCGAGGCGAGAAGTTTCACACAGTTTGTATGTGGGGAGGAGGAGGTAGGACAGGAAGGGTACAATGTGAATAGAACTCGGCAAAAAAACAAAAACAAACAACAAACAAACAAAAAAACAACAACAAACAAACAAACAAACAAAAAAAAAAAAGAAAAAACAAAAAAATGTGTCCTGCGTTGATGGGAGTTTTAGTGGAACACAAATACCTCGAGTCACCAGAGCATTTATATATTTTCTATACATGTTCAGAATTACACTTTCTATGTTGGCTACATCGCCGCATAAATAACACGATAACCCCCACCACTAGAAACCTCAAAAAAAAAAAAAAAACAACAAACAAACAAACATAAATTAAACAAAAAACAAGTGGACGTTTCCTGAGGCTTGGTAGCTACAGGCTGGTGAAGCTGAGAAAAACAAACCCTGACATCAAAGAAAGATGCCGAAAGTCCAGGTCTCCACCTACATTCGTGGACAGACCCCCAACCCTCCCCTTCGTTAACCTCCTGCACACCCTAGAGCAAACCTCGCCACCGAGAAGACGAGGGCTTAGAGAAAGTGTAGAGGCAACACGAGCAAACAGTCAACTGGCGGACTTGTCCTCCTCTTCCATCGCAACACACGTGGAGGCATGTTCTCCGCCATAATTAGTTGCCGGGGCTGGGTGGGTATGTGCACGGACAGCAAGTCAGCCAGCAGGCCGCGGTCACCTGCAGTTCTCTCACAAACAGTGTTTAGCAAGGGTTGGAAATAGTTTTTTTAGACAGGTACAGCCATTAGCTACAGCCTGGTGAGGCCAGGATGGTGCAATGTCCACTGTGCCAGCAGAAAATAACAAAGACCGATTGTAAGCTGGCTGACAGAAATTAAAATCACAGAAATCATTATGTCGAGAGTCACCAGTGTGTTTGTATGTAGAGTATGTAGAGAATCATTAATAAATACTAATATAAACTGTAGTCCCAGGAATCATTTATAATCCCCAGTGAATATAAATCATTATAATTATAGGATCATTAGAGTCACATAATAATTTGTGTGAGTACAGTTTATAGTCGCTGGTGCCTCCACTCACAGACGTGGTTATATAAACAGGACGGGAGGACTATAAAGTGGATTTTATAAGCGTGCAAGTGTGTTTGTCCTCAATATTATCTCCCATTTGAAACTCTTCCAATCTCAGAGGAAAGAAAACGGAATGATATCAAGCTGATCTGAGCAATCGTGGAGAAATCCAGTCTTAGAATAGGGGCGAGTAAAAAGGAAAGAGGAACAAAGAAGAGTAAGGTAGGGGCTGAGACTAGAAGGTCAAAGTTCCGGGGTCACTGAGTATCTAGGGTGAAGGGAGATCCGGAGACTAAAGTCTTGGACCACAGACGTTGTGAGGAGAAGGAAAGAGAGGAAAGGGACGAGGAACTGATGGTCAGCGAGATAACAGTATTTTGAACACAGGACTCACATCTTACTCCCCCCCCCTCTCCCCACCGCCGACCCCCCGCCTGCGAGTGGACGCCGTTATCGCTGGCAGCGGCTGGCCACTGTGACGTCAGCTTGACCTGCAGGTCACTGTCGTCTGCGAGCAGGTGGCAGAGGTCAGCGTGACATGGTCAAGGTCGTGTACTTTGTGCGGTACACTCAGTGAACCACTCACTGGAAAATTCGCGGTGTGAGCTACGCTCAGTAAATGAGGTTTGTTTTGAATGAAAGTTTAATCTTATGGTCCCTCCCAGAAAATCCTATTACAACATCAACCTCGGTCTCTCAAAGCATTTCATCAACTTTACAACCGAGTTCAAAGCAGCGGCCTGAGCGAGCATCAACAGTCATCGTCCTTACCGTCTCTGTACTCTGATCGTGTAGTACACAATGATAACAGGCTTGAACAGGTTGAGATAAACATTGAACGTTACACACCTACGTCTCCACTAGCAACCACTCAGGTAGTTCTAACTCACAACTTGATGTGTCCATGTCAAGCACTTACTTCGTTTGGGCAAATTGTAACAAGAAAACTTTATTTCATGGAGAATATTTTCGACCGGCAGCTGAGCAACTGACTAAAGGCCGCCTGGGGTTACATGTTGACCTTTGACATTTGAGCAGTCACAACAAACTCATATCGGTCACCAGGCCTCGGCTGAGATAACCCCGGCAACCCCATGTTTGAATGGTTATCTAAAATTGAGAGACACAAGTAGTGTAAATCAGACATTTGTTTCTTTTTTAATCAGAAAAAATTCCTTGACAACGAGAATTGGAGAGACGGTCCTCCGCAATCACGTGACATGGTTCGAATGCAGCTACACACACATGCAACTTTATTTATCCACAGGGACAATTACAGGTAAGACTGATAGATGCTCGTGTTCTAGCAACATACAGGTACATGCATACACGTGACTTCAGTAAATAAAGTTGTTACTATATATAGCTACACATAAGTACACAGCAGCAGCCACCTCCAGGTATCGACCTTTCCCTCCAGACAGACTGTTCAAACAATTCTCGTTCTTTCTCCCTGCCCCTCTCTGTCTTTCTATCCATGCTCTCTCTGTCTCCCTCTCTCTGTCTCTCTGATTGCGGCTGCAAGGTAGCAGCTGAGTGCAGCTCTCTTGACCCGGCCGGGGTCACAGGTCACAGGCTGTCTGTAGGCCCGACACACAGCACAGTGCAATCATCTTTGTTACTTTGTTTTGCGCGGAAGGCCAGGCCATTTTTAAACTGCGTGAGAAGGTGCCGCGCATTGGTGTCGCATGCGATGACACAACCACAGGGGGCGCTGTGTGTAATGGCTACCAGGTCAAGGGAGGTCACTCATGATGTTCCACGGTGGCCTTCTGAGCCTTCAAGATACGCGAAACGAGCGAGCAGACAACAGAGAGAGAGAAGGGGTGAGAAAAAAAATACTGCCGAATGTTTTAATTTTAGGAGGAAAATGAAAATAAATACATTTTTATCGTTTGTCCAAAAAGCGGGTGGGTTGGGGGTAAGCGTGCTAAGCGACACAGCCACCGCAATCTCTCTCACACACACTAACAAAGATATATATATATTTAAGTATATATAAGAGTTTACTTTATGTCATCAACTATTTTATTCTACTTTCCAGTCTATTTTAGTCGCGGATCAGCTCAGTGGACGAGAGACGACCACAGCTCATCTGTAACTACTCTTTGTACCGATGGCGGTGTGTGGAAGAGAGATATCTTCACGGAAATAATATTATGATATCTATTATATCTCTGGATTGCTTGAGACGACTTTTCCCCGCGCTAACTTCTAGAACGAGGTGTTGTTGTTGCCCTCTGGTCCTCGAAGAGTAACAAAACTAAACTAACTTCGAGAACGAGGCCGAGGCACAAAGGCCCAGTTACCCTCAAGTTTTGTCTTTTGAAGGTTGTGGTAGCCGAGACAGCTTGGTTCCCGTGACCGTCCACGTGTTTAGTGAGGTCAAGCTGTACAGACTGTCAGGTCCTGTCACAACTCTCCCATCACCTGGAGACCAGATGCTGATGTAACGTGTGAACTAGCAGGAGGAATGGAAAGGACAAAATATGTGCAACAGTCGTCACGTGACATCATTTCTCGCTGGCTCAGCAAAGCAAGCAGCGATAACAAGATCGATGAAGAATAACTCCAACCACCCCTGTGTGTGTAGACTGTGATGGATGTACTGTGATGACGTGGCATTCAGGTTCTGTAGAAGGAATCTGATTGCAAGTATTGATTAATATATATATAAAACGTTAACGGGTGTGTTTACGTGGGCGTCTACCCTACAACATCCGGGTGGTTAGCTGCTCTACTAACTCCCCACCTGCAGACAATGCTTGTCTACTTCTAGACCCCTTGCTGACACTTTGCCATTAACTGATACGAATAATGAGACACAGACATCTACTGAGATGTAAATACTCTGAGTCCATCGGGAATGAAAGAGAAAACAAATGTCGCGATGCAGATTTTTTTTTTTAATTTTTTCTCCATTTAGAGATGACGGAAGCCCACGTCTCCAACACCACCCACTTGCACATTTACAGGCACGCGACAAGACTGAGCACATTCAGGATACATGTATATGTATGTATGTATATATGTATATGTGTATGTACTGCACAAAGTCACCTTCACTGGCTGCGAACTACTGACCTTCAGCTCTTGACCTCGGCGGGTACCCCAAGCTCTGGGTGTCCTGGGGACAGCTTCACATCAGTAAAATTTATTGCCTTACAAGTTGCCGTCAGGGGAAATGACACTGCGAACTGTCAACAGTCTATCAAACTATTTTTATCTACCTCCTAACGTCTGAGCTGCTCGCACGTGATGTCCTTGTGTCTGAGTAGCTGCTCCAAATAATAAAAAAGTTTTAAACAGAACTGAGCTGAAGGACCATCTATGTTGGTCTAAGGATGTGAGTCAATTGTCGACTTTGGTTTATAGACATATACAGGTAAAATAAGACAAGGTAAGAAACAAAAGACAGGGGAGAGAAGTGCAGAAGGAGGAAAAAAGAACAGAAAGGAGATAAAAAGCGAGCCGGGGAAACTAAGGGAGTTGAGAATGATTAAACAGGGAAAGAGAAAACGAGTTAATCGACGAATAGTAGAGAAGTTAGCCTCGTTGTGGTGCACAGTTTGCTGCTGACTAACTGCTGATAAGGCTGCACGCAGTCACGTGACCTGTGACCTCACCTACCGTCTGTCACGTCTCACGTCACAGACCCGCTGAAGGTTTCGCCCTCAAGTGGTGACAACCCACAGGGTTGACCGTAGCAAGTCTTGACAGAGGTACCCGTAGTTTTATGTACAGTTTATTGTTTCTTGGGTTCATTAAAAAAAAAAAAACAAAAAACAAAAAAAACAAAAACGGAGCGCCTGGTCGAACATGATTTGTTGTAGGTAGCGCGTGCGTGAAGACGACTCATCTCACTCGTCATTCAGTGAGATGACGATGTACAGGGTGTATCACACATACTGTGATTCTCACTCGTCATTCAGTGAGATGACGATGTACAGGGTGTATCACACATACTGTGATTCTCACTCGTCATTCAGTGAGAGGATGATGTGCAGGGTGTATCACACACACTGTGATGTAAGGAGCGGTCTGCAGCACAACAGACGATGCACGAGGTTGCTATGATACGGTTATTCACACAGCATGTTAGCGTCTGATCAATTACATCGTTACCGGGTGGGGGACATTGATTTTGTCTGTCATTCCAGAGACCCCGGCACCGACAAAATAATATCTCTTCGTGGTTTGTGTTCGGTGAACGTCGCGCCTGTATAAGGTGTGAAAACATAAGCCAGCTAACCCGAGGGTTACATTCCACACCCATCCGACAAATCTCGTTAACATCTCGAAACCGATTAAAATGGCGCCGGGTGGAAGGTTGAGGGTGTTCAGGGACTGTCCGTAGTCTCACCCACAGTCTCTACCACAGTGCATGCTGCACGTGCACACAGACGTCAGCAGTGTACAAGCGCCTCGTGAAGGAAGGTAGCAAGTTCAAAGGTCAGCCTGAGCGTGTCGGGTGGCTGCGATCCATACGTTCAGTGTTTGTTCAGACCTGACGTTGAGTGGATTGTGCACGTCATACATGTACACAGAGTGCGTCACGTGCTCACAAGGTCACCAACTGCTCGCTGCTCACAGACGTGAGTCGGAGAACCCGGCCAGCTGACTGGGAGGACGGGGCATCGGTTGTTCTCAAGGGGAAGCGACTGGGACACGAAGGTGAAGAGTTATGCTGGTATACTCTTGTTACAGGGAGGTAGACGGCGTGTGACAGGAAACACCTGTCCTTGCTGCATGGCAAGTAGTCTATAAACAGAGCAGGTGACGCCAGAGACAGGTAATAAGATCGGGATGAGGGGTGGTGGTGGGGTGGTGGAGGCAAAAACCGTTGGCTCAGGTACATTCATCGGATACAAATATTAACAGGAAAGGGAGGTAAATGTTTGGATGAAGTAGGTCGAAACAAGAGCAGGCTTTTGTAAATGACAAGCTTCGATTTTATAACGGAACGAATCTTGCAGCCAATAGGGGACACAACTCTCATAATACGTGACACGTGACACTAGCTCTCCGTAGCTTTCTTTTCAGGCGGTGCACTTTGATTGCGCAATGAGAAATATGAGGAATCAATATGATTTTAAACACTCTCTCTGTACCAAACCGAATGAGCCACCCGGTATCCTAGTGCTTTAAACACTCGTTTGTCACGACTGCGGTTCAGATCTCGTCTCGGGACACTGTATGTGACTCGTGTTCGCAGGGCAGGGATTTTCTCCGGGTACCCTAGTTTCTTATCCTCTCCATTCTCCCCATAGTGAAAAATCCCCTCAATGTGAAAGCACTCTCCTACTAAGCCAGCCAACCATACCAGACTGATTGTCTCTCATCTTCTGTGCAGTTTTCGAGAGTATTCTAGAAGAGGTCTCCGCAAGACGTGGGCTGCACACAGAGGCGGTCTTAATGTTCGGTCTTAAGATGACATTCTTAGTTAAGTTGGCGCTCGTGGTTACGCCGCTGTCTTAATTCCTATTGCTTAAGCCTGCTTATCCACCCGCTTAGCTGAGAAGTGGGTTAAGTCTGCATAAAGGTCGAAGTCAGCAATGTAAATAAATTCTTCCAGAGCTCTTCCGAGACATTGCTTGGCAACCGTGTATTTAACCAATAAAAAATGCGATCTATCGTCGCTTCCTTGCAATGTGGACATTTCTCTTGAATTTTTCTTTATCTTCTTCCACATTCTCTCCCCACAGAGACAACAAAAGAGCTATCCCCTGAATAAAAGCTTTCAGATTCAGACTCAAAATTCGACATTGTGACTACTAGGCTCGCAACCATCTTGTTCACTTGGCGAAAGCGTTTCAAGACCGACTTAGCAGCACAGCCCGGAACCTTTAACCTCTTTGCACTGTTAAACTTACATAACTGTCTGACAAGTGAGTAGACATGACTATCAGCTGATGTCTTGTAGCCATCACCACGTTTCCCGGTCCTCCACGTCCCGCCACCTTGGCTTTGTCCTTCGCCGACTGTTGGCAGGTGGGGCGGCATGGCGGCAACTGATGTCAGTTGATTTGTCAGAGGAAAACAAACGTCACATATTATTTAGTCGCGTGACAGGCAGTGATAAAGTGACAGAACTTTTTGTTCTTTCCTTTTTTGACGGTGGAGATTAATTGGATTTAGATAAAGGAAACCGTTGGCCGGGTTTTGTTCATTACAAACTGATTTGCCAAAGGTCGACTGGCTTGGGCGTTGGAACCGGGAGTCGGTCGAGTTTAATTCTGGTGTGTCAAATCTGAAATATATTTACTGACTCGTGACATACAGGGACATATCGTACAGAGTGTGTTGTCGACTAGGATCGTGTACAGTTCACGGTTACACACACCATCCTGGGTACCGCATGTCTGCAAGAGACTGGCACCCAGCTGTTTCTTCCCCTCACATTCATAATTCCTCTGCCACCCCGGTCTCAGCCAAGGCGAGGCGCTGCCACGTGTTTCTTGTCTGTTCGCATGCCGGTTCAGAGGTCACCACAAGGGTCGGAAGGGTAAGCCGCCGACGCAGAGTGGCCACGCCTCGTTAAGCAGCATCCTACCCGCGGCGATGTCTGGTGCCGCGTCACTTCCGCTTTCACACGCGCCATCCTCTACATGCACGTGCTCTTCAACTGCTAGTTCCAGAATCTTCTTTCTTTCTCTCGGTACTTATCAGCCATCCACGTCTTTAATAAATGTAATGTGCATGAAAGGAAGAGAAAGTGTGTTACTGATGCCGCCCTCTCGCTCTGTAACTGATCCGTGAGTAACAACGGGGGGCGGATATCAAGGACTGATACCACGTCATAAAATAAAAATATTTATGGTTGGGACATGTGAACACCCAGTGGGGACAGAAGGAAGTTGTGAAGAGGATGAAAGGACAAGACAGAGTTTGCTGACTGATGAGGGTCGCGGCTGGTCGATTCGTCATACATGTTGAGGGCAGTCGTTCCGGTGGGCGGCCGGCCGTCCAGCCCACAAGACGTGTAGGATTACACCTGTACACACTGCCACCTGTCGTGACGTGTCCGATTACATCAGTACAGACAACCACCTGTCGTGACGAAGTAGATCGTGGAAGTCACGTGCGGGGGGGGAGGGGGGTGTGAGGGGTGGGGAGGGGAAGCAAACAGCGGTTGACGTGTTTGGGTCTTACGTCAGATTACGTGATCACGTCTAGCCGGTCACGTTTCTAACAAACAAGGCTTTTTTCCGGGGCTGGACGAGGTTTGTTGAGGGGGATGGTGAGGGGGAGGAGGTCGATGCTAGGTGGCGCTGGAGTTTGTTCCGGTGACGTCTGAATCCCTTCCTTTTGGGTCATCGCATAGCTCCCTCACGATGGTGAGGTTTGACCGTCCCTCACATCTCATTCACCTCCACTGACGTAACGTAGCCACTCTCTTTCCTCACCACCCCACGCCACCCTCCTCAACACTTTCTCTCAACCTCGCTATATCTTCTCTCTCTCTTATTCATTCATTCTCTCTCTCATGCGCACTCATATAGTGTGACAGTGAACGAGAGTGAGTCTTCATTTGACTACAGAACGGTTACAAAGTACAGTGCCGTGCGTTGTAATAAAATCCATGTTTGATTCGGGTACAATATAACAAAATAAGGGTAGCTAAGAGTGAGAGAAAGACAAGACGGAGAATGACGCAATGTTTCAACCATCCTCTTCCCCGTCAGACAACGACTTCAACACGACATTCACGCCCATCAAACACTCAACACAGTCATCTCAGTCAACAGCAGCTGACGTGTCCTCTCGGTTTTTCTCGAAGGTCGGGTGGATGGCTTATCGCTTAAAAAAAAAAAAATTATACAGACTGTAGCAGTTGTGGACGTAATAGAAGATGTGTTCCTTACCTGAAGGGTGATCGTCACAATGGCGAAGACGACGAGAATATTCCAGTGTAACATGGTCGATACCTCAAGCACTCGGGTACACGTCCACAGGTAGTGTTCAGAGAATCGCGACGATCGTCGGCTTCTGAGCGGTGAGACTGGCGAGCGCCCGGCACAGCCAGCACCTTGTCCCAGGGCACCTAGCGGCACCAGGTAACACCAGTAACACCAGGTAACACCACCAGGTAACACCAGGTGAGGACAAGCGGGGAACCACCTTGCGACACCACTGTAGGACTGACTGTCCTCTGTGGCAGGCACTCACCCTCTGTCGGGTGCAGGTCTGTGATCGTGTCGTGCGTGTGTCGCACCTGAAACAACGCAGCGCAGGTACGAACCTCGCCTCGTGTGTCAAACTGATTAAACGGCTCACAGATAGAAACTGGAGAAGACGGCAAAGACACAGTTTGATTACACGCAGGTTGGGTCACCTCCGGGGGAAGAAGATTAACCTTGAGGATTTGTTCACGTGAACCAGTTGCATAAAAGCAACAACACGCACGCAACCGGCACAAAAAGTTTGTAACGGCCGCAATGTCGGGGACTGATCCACATCAAACAGTCCAACTTCGCCGCTGGGTTCCTCTCCGCCCCCGAGACTGGCCGTGAGTGTCGGGGAAGTTCCTGACTGGAGGCCGCGGTGAGCCTCTCTCTCTCCTGCCTTGCCCCCCTCTACCCCTCTCTCCCCTCCCCCCGGTGTGTCGTCATCGCCCACTCCCCTGCAACCACCGTGTGCGCCCACGAGACTGCGGCTAGGAGAGAGAGAGCATGGGATGGAGTGGTGGTAGGACACACACACACAGCTTTCACACACACAAACACACATAAACACTCTCTCACACACACACAAACGCACAAACACACACATATACACACTCTCTCTCACACACACAAACGCATGCACGCTCACTCAATTCCTTGCTTACAGGCGTGTCAGTATGTTTGTCCAGCGGCAGGTAGACGCCAGGAATTAATCAGGGGCAGTAATAACGTTGTGAGTTATCTCCCTTATGATCACGATTATGAGCGACAACAAAGCTTTGTAGGTCGGTGTTGTTATGATAGACCAAAAAAAAAAAAATAAAATAAAAAAATAAAAATGAAAGTGAAACAGGGAGTAGAGAGGGTGGTGGAAAACTGGGCAAGAGAGAGGAGGGGAGAGGTAGGAAGAGGGATGGGAGGGAACAGAGTGGTGGTGGGGGTAGAAGTGAAACTTGGAGGTTGACCTCGCGAGGTCAGAACTGATAAAAGTTGTTCAAAGTCAGATAGCGATGTTGCCTGTCAAGGCAAGACTGCACCTTGCTGCCCTCTCACAGGGCCTGTACAGGAGACTGGGTAGTCAGGGTAGCCACGGCTGTCACGTGACCTTTGCGACTGACGCTGCCCGTCATAGTTGCTGGCTGCTGTCTCGGGTGTTACTGCCGCCACATAATATTACTGTTATTACAGTAACATCACACACACAGCGTGGCAACCTCTTGTTGTTTGGAAGCTAATGTGATAGTTTGCATCCAGTCTTACCGCCGCTCACAAACAAGTTTACCAGGGTTATACAATTAGCATACACTATTGTTGTTGTCCGAACTGTGCCTGCATGCACTTGGAGCACTTATTCTAATTAACAAGCTCGTTTGCGCTATAACACACCAAGAACATACTAAAATTGAGATCCATGCACATACATGTATATACGTCCTAGAATTATCGGGGACTTAAAAGCAAACACATTAACGAGCTGGCGACTGTCTCACAAGACACTTATCTGTCCAGTGTATAGTCACTGAAGTTTCACTTCTGAGTTACTGATAGTGTCCTCTCTAGACTTGTACAGGAGTCCAGAAAATGTCTGTACACACTGCCAGTAATTATTAAGGAGGTGTTTATATTAGCATACATTACATTGACACAGTCTACATAATTTGTTTAATTGTTAATTCCGAGGTTGACTCTGAGTAAAAAGCAACTTGTTGAGCTACCAAGGTGTTCAAGTGTGGATACCTGTTGGTACCTGCACAGCCTGGCTCACTGAATCTTAAAGTGCAAGAACTGGAAATTATTCATTAACATTAATATAAACATAAATAACATCAGACATAAACTATTCCATCCTAGCTGTGGGCGACACTCGCTCGTCTTAAGGTTGATGAAGGTTGGGGTGGAGGGGGAGGAGAGGGTGGAAGAGCGAGGGAGGGAGAGAGAAGATAGACACTTGTTGTCCTAGAAGGAGTTATATTTGCAGTCGGTGAGCCTATTGTTCAAACAAAAAAAGGCGTTTGAATTTAAAGAAGACCGGATTAATCCCACGTGACTCACAAGATGTTTTCTTTGACTAGCGTTCTGGAAAGAGGGAGAGAGGTTGTATGTGTGTTTGTCTGTGTGTGTGAGAGAGAGGACGTTTTTTACACTCAGGCCACGTGACCTCAACATCCAGGTGATGTGAGAGGGAAAGAGAAGGGAAGTGCGCATGTGTGACGGGGTAGGTGGGGTACCGCTCGCGCGCGCCCGCGTACACATACGCACAGAAGACAAGACATCGAGAGAGACGGAGAGAAAGAGATGCATCAGAAGGGAGGATAGAGAGGACAATGTGACATGTCCTCAGGCGTTACTATCCCATTATATGTATATTTTCTTCATTCTCTCTGTGTGGCGGTGGATTTGTCACTCCCTCCATTCTCTCTCAGTAACCCCCTCTCCCCAAAACCCCACCCATCTGTTGAGAAGTCATCGATAACAATACTCTTCACATCAGTCATCGCATGCTGACAGGCTGTCTTCTAAAACTCACACACACATTCGTAATGAAGATTCCCTTGACCATAGAACGGATGGTGTAGTGAAGATGCTGCTCCGTGGATAGGATCATCGCCTCCATCATCGTGTGGCAGATTTTGCAGTCAGCACAAGGGGGAGGCTATCAGTTGCTGGCAGAGGACAGCCGTTACCGTCGGTAATCGTCATCGTCGTCTGCTAACAAACTTTGCAGCAAAGGTCACACGAAGACCCGCCATTTGGCCTTCCCGGGTTTGTTTTTCAAGAAAAGGCATCTACCTGATGTGGGCACAAACATCTTTTCTTCTCTTTCTCTCCCTCTCTTCCGACCAACTCGGTTCATCCACTGTGACTTTATTGAGTTGAGTATATGTATGTACACATGTATACAATCGTTACAAACTTGCTATCGACAAGTTAAAATAGTG
Organism: Pomacea maculata; assembly: GCA_004794325.1. NCBI lineage: Eukaryota > Metazoa > Mollusca > Gastropoda > Architaenioglossa > Ampullariidae > Pomacea > Pomacea maculata. The sequence goes on from SRHC01002482.1 coordinate 257,127, forward strand.
GAGCGATGATTCGTCATCACACTGCCACATCTACCCACAACCTCTACAGTTACAGGGACAGTATTATTAAACACATCAGTGTCTGAGTACAGTCACAGGAACATTACTGCACATCGTGATACGAGACACAGAGTAATGGCCTTATGTCATGATGCATTGGCGAACTGGAGAAAAATAATTACTGTTTGTTAAAGAAAAGTAAAAACAGTATGTCAGACTATGTCCACACCTGACCTTCCATCGCAGCGACACTGTTACATCCACACATATAATACATCGTACCGGTCGCAACCTATAATACCTCTGACATCACCGTCCTAACATACCTGTCACGACTACATCCTCCATACTTCCTAGTAAACTACGGATAGAGGATGCTACTGTTTGTATGTTTGTATGTACCCTGTCAACGCAAACAAGAAACTGCGCCCCACCCTGTTTTTAATCATCTTCTTGGAAATGTTGTGCACATCTCATCAACAGTAGTTTTCTGTCTTTATCGCCATCGACAGAGCGACGACAATGACCAGTGGATTAAAGATCGATGTAGATATAGAAAAATATCCTGCAATGGTGCAAGATGGTGCAGGTGCTAGCTCCAGGTGTGCGACAAAGAGAGACAACTCTATATCCCGCTGGACGTGTGCAGACTGAGTGATCATGGACTGTGTGTGTGTGTGAATGTGTGTGTGAAGGTGTACATGAGTGAGAGAGGGAGAGCGAGAGCGAGAAAAGTGCGAATGTGTGTGCATGTGTCGGTGTGTACCTGCTTGTTGCGTGGTTTCAGCAAGTAATTAATACCCAAGATGCATTGTGGGAGCATTCACTCATCTGTTTTAATCAGGCAAAGGTGGGCCAGACATCCTCGGCTCAAAACTGACGCTGCGCAAGCTTGAAGATAGATGTGGTCATCACACAGGTATGAAAGTGACACGTGGTCGACTTGACACAGGTGTGACAAATGGATGCAAAAGGTAATATACCACTTTATCAAACATCTGTGTTTTACCAGGGTTGTAGGACTGAATATCACATACAGGTTTGAGTTTACCTGTATTAAAGGAGGTGTACAAACTCAGGTGTGCATGATTTACAGATAAATTTCCCAAGACGAGATCGGAACCCTAGACAGCCAGTCCTCACTGTACTGGTGACACAAGGCGTTACAGTCATTACATGGTGTAACAGAGACATCTTACATTCCGTGAAGCATGCTGCCACCACGAATGGAGCCAATGGTAAATTTAAAAGCAATTTTTTCTCGGTTATAGCCCCTAAATATGACACCAAAGCTATGTTCAACAAGAGTTAAAGGTAAAGGTAAAGGTCATCCCTTAACCTTTTCAGGTCGTTGGGGAGGGGGGGAGGAGGATTGAAGCATTAGAGCAGACCTGGGCAAAAGCCGGCCCGCGGGCCCGCCCGCCAGTATATATACTATATATACAGTATTGGGTAACACTGAGTTAACTATATTAGTCCGGCCCTCTAAGACCATCCCAATGTCTCATGCGGCCCCTTGGGAAAATTAATTGCCCACCCCTCCATTAGAGACTTCATTTTTCTAGTGGGGCCCACCCTCCGTGGAGTCAGGTACCCATTTCCACTAGCCGGGTCAACTGGGAGAAGTTTAGCTGCGCTAATTGGGGATTGAACCAGCGAACTCTCGGTTCGAACGCCAGCGCTCTAACCATTTGGTTATCTGCTTCCCATGTTCAACAAAAACAGAGTGAATTTTAGAAAACGCGTTCTGAATAAATCTTTTTCTATGAACTTATGACAATCAAATGTGGTTTTGATTCTCACCATCGATTAAACAATATGCACTTTTCTGAAATTGTCCAGGTTGTTGATGGATAATGATGTCGCTCATCTGCCGCCTTCACAGGGGACAAGGTAGTCTGAACGCTCGTCATGGAGACAGGTGCTGAGGCTGAGCAGTGAGTGAAGTCGCTCAGAGCAGACTCCCGAACACACTGCCCTACCCACAATGCAAAGAGCCAAGAGCGGTGTGTGAAAGGTAGGGGGGAGACCTTCAAACTCAACTCGTGGGGGAGCAGTTAGCGACCTCTTCCACACTGACAACATCATTGCCTCCCTTGGGAAGGTCTGGCTGCACGGTTGTCGAACGTAGTAATACTAGCAGCAAACGAAGAGGTAAAAAAAGCACAACTTGTCTTCAAAATGTGTTTTAAAGGATGAAGCAAATTGTATCTGAAATGTCATTTTAGAACGATTTAACGTTAATCAGTTAGATCGGTAGGATAAAACATGGATTTTCAGAAATGCTTGCACTTATTATACTGTAAACTGGGGTGGACCACTTGCGACTATATAATATATATAACTATTATTGTCAGTGTCTTGCTCCTATATACTGAGTTTGTGAAAAGTTTGAACCTGCATCTTGCAAGTTTCTGGACAACTGGTAACCCTTTGCTTCGTCAGTTTTGTCGGAAGGAGGCAGTCGTACTACAAATCATGTCCAGCAGCCTACAGCTTGCATTCTATCTTAAAACAGTTTTCGTAAGATATGTTAGATATAGCTAAATACAGAGAATAAAATATTACTATACTAAATTACTCCTCCTCCTCTGTAAACTGATTATTTTGGTGCCGTTCACGACAAGAGCAGACCACTCTGCACCTTCACGGGTTTATTTCACAGCGCACCCTACCATCGAGGACACAAGAATGTCAAAGCTCTTTTCTGTTCTTCCCTTCTCCCAATCTGCAAAATTTTCGGACTTGACGGACGAACGCCTTCAACTTCACATCAGGTTGAGTCGTCACGTGATCCATGACGTAAATCAGCGCATGCCCGATGACTTCCGCCCTCCGGCGCGTGATGACGTCAGCTTTGTAGGCCAGCCTGAGTCTCACCAGGTCTCGCGAGAAGTCGTGATGAACGAACAGGTTGGTCTCCACGTCCATGGGCAGCGGGATTATGTCATCTAGCGAGTCCTCGCTGATCACCTCGAGTGCTGTCCCCTGATCCTTGTCCTGGCTCACCATGGTGTGGCCCTCGCTCACAGCGCCACCTGTCTGCTCGATGGCTATTCCATGGGCGCATGCGTGGAGATACGTCATTGCCTGATCGGTCAAGGCGTCCAGCATGGTGAAGGGCAGCAACCCGTTGTCCAGACACTGCAGGATGTGCAGACAGTTGTCTGCCACGAAGCTCTGCAACGTGGGGCGCGTCTTGAGTATGTTCTTGTCACCGAACTCGGCCACCAGGGGCACGTCACTGGACCCGTCGGACAGCAGGCTGGCCACGCCCCCTGGCAGGAGGTTGAACACGAGGCGCAGGTTGAGTGGAAACACGAGAGGGATGGCTTTCTTCTTGGTCAGCGCGTGCAGGACGATCTGGTGACTAGTGGCGACCAGGCCGAGGAGGAACAGCTGACGTTTGCTGACGTACTGACGGACCGCCTGCACCAGGGACTTGCTGACGTCAACCGTCACGGTCTTGTGAGTGCTCCCCCCTGTATCGGCTTTGTTGGCAGGTGGCGACGAGAGTGTCACTGGAGCAGGAGTCTTCCTCAGCAGCGGCTGCCAGTACTGAGTGGCACGAGCTTTCCTGCTGGTCAACAGTGTCATCTGCTCGGTGCTGATCACAGAAGGCCGCAGCGGAAGTGACGTATCATTTGCTGAAGTCGCGATGTTAGATGGGAAAATCAAGAATTTCCGCAGATCTCTTGCAAAGGTTAAGGCTGCATGAAAATCAAAAGCCACCTGGGGGAAAAAAATTCGAAAAAAACCCCAATGAGTAAATACAGGGACGTTGTCATTGATGAAATTATCGACGATATATATATGTGCCTCATATATCACCGACTCGCCCAGCCATCCAAGAGCTAATCAATCAATCAATCAATCAATCAATCAATCAATCAATCAAGTAAAAAGCTCTATCAACCTCAGGTCTAGGAACCTCACACGCCATTAGTCGTTAGCTTGATGGCTACAGGCAATAGTCAACTAAACGCTTTTTGTTCCCCGGATGAGGGCCTCTCTGAACGAGATCACTGTCACTTCATCTGTAGCTAAGGATGAGCATTTAAAGTTTTAAAGTTTTACTGCTAAACAGTTAGCTCCCTTATGAGTCCTGGCCCTCCTTTGCCCCTGACCTTAGCCGTGCACTCTGCCCTCATAACCTACCTTGTGAAAGACCATTCTGAGCAGAGGTTTACTGAGCAGTACGAGAATAAACCTCAGAGGAGGTTCACGCCGCAGGTCAAAGGTCTCTTGCGTGAGCATGCGCAGCTTTTCCGAGGTAGCGTTCTCTCCATCTGCAACTGTCGTCAAGGTAACGTCGGCCTCGTCCGCCAGCGTGGTCAGCCAGTCCTTCCCATCGGCCAGACCCTCCACAAAGACCGCGTGGGTGGCCGGATGACGTCTGCGGGCCGCCATGATTGCGCTGCGCACCCTGGTGAGGTCGGCAAACCCCGGAGGCAGCAGCACATCCACCGTGCCGTGGAAGACACTTCTGATGCCCGGATGTTGCTCGTACCACCGCAGCCCTTGCGTCTCCTGGGGGGTAGCCTCCCAACTCCCTCTGTCCTCGGCCGGGTTCTTCTCTTTCACCTCGACGATGATGGGTCCGAGACGATCTCTACCCACTATCTCCTTCGCATTAATGCTGTTGTTGCTGTTCTTGATGGTGGTACTGCTGTTGTAGCCGTTGTCGCCGCTTGACATCTCTTCCGTCCTCCGTGCCTCTTCCTTACTCGCCTCCGTCAGCGCCTCGGCAAGGGAGAGAACAGTGGGACCACCCGTGACGAAGAGGACAACCGGAAGCTGGCAGGACGTGTCTCGGTGGATCTGGTTCATCATCGTCATGGCAACGATAGAGTCCATGCCCAGGTCTATCAGGCTGGCTGTGGGTGAGATGGCTCTGGCGTCCATGCTAAGGGCTTGAGCAGCCAGAAACCGGATGTAGTTCTCGTACAACGACTTCCGCTGGTCGACATCCAGGTGTCTGGCGCCTTGAACCTGAAACAGTATGCGACAGCAGGCCGTGAACTGTAAGGTCATTGACCTCGGCGTCTTGCCTACTGTACAAGTTGTGATCCAGAGAACACACCCACACACACACACACAGACACACACACACGCGCGCGCACACACCCCCCACACACAGACCCCCACACACACACATATACAGACACAGACTATCATTGTTCTCACTTCGTGCAGAAGGTTGTCCGACATTTCCACCTGTCGTGTCGAGGACTTCAGAATCTTCTCCAGACGAGAGCGCAAGGGCAACAATCCATCTCGATTCATTCGCTGCGTGAGCTTATCTATGTCAATCTTCATGGGAGAGCACTGAGGCCAGTTCAGCATCAGCATTGGAGTTAGCATGGACAGGATCTGCAGCAAAGGCCACGTGATACACTTTGACCCCGACACTCACACCTACCATCGTCATCATCCCCCTTAATCACCCCTCCTCTCCCCTGAAGATTTAGTTATTTGTACTTCGTGCAGAACACGACCTCACCAAAGGTCACTGATAAATCATTGATAATGTCGACGAGGTAGTAAAGTCAATTTTTTTCTGTTCTTGTTTTCTTTGGAATGACTGACGGTACATTTGCTGTCAATTATTTTAAAGAATACGTTAATTAAATTATTAAATAACAATTAAGGTTACTGATACAGTTAGTTGAAGACGGCCTTATATCCGAAGGATAAAAATTGACAATGTGAACAACTTTAAATAATGTTGAGAAATATGAAGTGCAAACGATCTCTTTTAAATGGCGAATAGACTGTTTGGCTAATAAGTGTTTATGCATTAAAAAATCTTCTTAGTATAGTAATTTTTTTAAGAAAAGAAACCGTAATTAATCACTTCGTCTTTGCTCATGAAGACGAAGCCCTCTGATTCCAGAATCTGTCTCGCCAGGCTGTTTTTGTGGAGGAGACCGAGGTCGAGGGCCCCCCAGTTCAGGGTCTGTCCTGCTAGACCCTGTTGTCGACGGAAGTGCGCCATGCCGTCCATGAAAGCGTTGCCGGCGGTGTAATTAGTCTGGCCGCCATTGCCAATCACCGACACCACAGACGAGTGCATCACGAAGTAGTCCAGCTCCAGGTCCCGCGTCAGTCGGTGCAAGTTGCAGATGCCACGCACCTGACCACAACGATGAAAGAGAAAGTGAGGAACATTGTTTACGGCAAACCTCACAAACACACTAACAACTACACAAACAATATTTTATTAATAAGTTGATTGGTTTAAATGTTATTATCTTTAAAAAAAATTCCCCCTCTGAGTGTGTGGGTTATTTTTGTGATGGGGAGGTGGAGGAGTTGTGGAGGAGTTGTTTGTTTTCGTGAGAATTCCCGTTTTAGGGACCACGCAGAGAATAATTTATGTTAGAATGGCTAAATCGTGCCAGGCTAGCAAACAAAGCACGTGACCTGATACCTACCTTGGGGGACAAGGCCTTGTCAAACGAAGTCACGTCCATGGACAGAAACGACTTGTCTTCAGTCACGGCTGCTCCAAAGAAAACGCCTTTCAAGGGGATGTTTGAAAACTCAGTCTGAAATAAATATTTACTACCTGTGGAGTGCACTCAACACAACGGCGTCATCTAGCAAACAAACACCGCCATTTACAGTCCGACAGGTGAGATGTCTGCTGACAATTTATATATTTCGCGCGCACGGATACACATTTCTCTATCTAACAAACTACACAGAAGGTACAAGAGGTGGAGGATGTAGACCGGTATTACCTGCATCTGTTGCATGACGGTGGAGAGTGACTGAAGAGAAGTGACGTCACCCTGAAACGCCCGGATGTGGCACGTGAAGCTCGCTGACAGTGTAGCCATGTCTGAGAGGCTCTCGGCCGAAGGTTGTCTCCTGTTTAGAATGGCGATGTAGCCGGCTCCTCTTTGGGCAAGATACTACCACATAAATATAAAACAGGTTTGTAACCAACTCCTCTTGTGGAGAGATACTGTTACAAACCTGACACACAGCTGCAACATCTCTGAGAGCAGATACAGTCAGATAGAACTCTACTTCGGGTGCCCTTTGACAGCTACATTCTACAAGAGATACTATAACAAATATATAAAAATACTTATAGAGTTGTAAGAGTTCTAGAGTCTGTCACACCTGGACGCACAGCCAGCCCAGGCCTGTGAGGCCGCCCACCACCAGGTAGCTCGCGTCTTTACGGAACAGCTCATCCGGGCCCACGTTGACCTGGGGTTGACCCATCTCCCATCGTCGGAAGGTCAGCATCTGAGCGAGGTCCGTGATCCCGTCTGCAAGGAAAATGTGGCTGGTGAGCAGGGATGGGGAGTAGCTGTAGCCTAGCTACAGCTACTGTAGCCGGCTACAAATTTTGTAGCTTGTAGCTTAGCCGGCTACAAATTAAAAAAAAGTAGCTTGTAGCCGTAGCTACATTTTAGAAAGTAGCTGTAGCTTGGCTACATGTTGGCTACTTTCACGACTGTAGCACTCTAGTAGTGTACAAAGTATAATGTCTTTGGGTTGTAGATTTGCATCTATATTCCAGAATGTTCAGCACGGCATCAATATAAAAGATAGAATGTCTTTGTGCGAGGGAGGAAATGATGTTCAACAATGTAGCGATGTTCAGAAATGTCTTTATTGCGACGAAATAGAATGTCTGTGCTAGAATGTTCGAGGGGAGGGAGAATAAATAGCAGGGCTGACAG
>SRHC01002482.1:265880-354960 GCA_004794325.1 Pomacea maculata
GTGTCAGTGTTAGAAAAAAATGCCTTATGATCCGCTTGCCTAAATTAGATTAAGCAGTGTTTTACTTAAATTCCATGCAGACTCATTTATTTCAATGGTCTGTTGTTCATTGTCACAGTATTGATAAGAGGTTGACATTTTTCATCACCACATAACCTAACTTATTGAAAATTCCACCAAGTACCTGATACTTAAGCATCTGTTTAGTTTTCATTTCTAAGTAATAGGGAACAAATAGTTATAGAAAACAAATGTTTATCGGAAAACTTATATAATTTCTTTTGTCACTAAAACAGGATGAGGAAAAAGATCCAGAAATGTTTAATATAATCGTAAAATATGTGTACTTATTGTGTGAAAAAGGCCGGGGGAGGAAGGGTGCAAGGAATGAATGAAAGCATTTATGGATTCACTAAATAAAATTGTCGGTATATCGCAGTTCTCCGTTTCATTATTATAATAAAAACTTTGTAAAGCAAGTAATAGTGTTTTGTGTGTATGTTTGATGTTTGTGTATGTTGCTACAGCCAGCTGGCTACAGCTAACTTGTTATAACATCACCCTTTTAAAAGAAGCCAAAAGAAGCTGGCTACATTTTAAAAGTAGCCCAAAGTAGCTGGCTACTTTTTGGAAAATTGTAGCTGTAGTGTAGCCGGCTACATTTTGAAAAAAGTAGCTGTAGCGTAGCCGGCTACAAATTAAAAGTAGCTTGCCCATCCCTGCTGGTGAGTGGTCAACTGTTCCCACGGCATTGGTCAGTTCAGTCGATTATTAATCTAATCGTCCGACCCGACATCGTCACGTCACGTTCGCATCTTGTTCATGTCATCTCGTCACCCAACGTCTCACCTCAACGTTCTTGTCATCTTCATCTTCCCACATCACCTGTAGTATCTGTAACTTCTACCTTCTGAAGCTACTATTTTAAAATTTGAGTGTAAGTCTACTCTTGAGAGAGCATAAGTCTTTCGCACATGGCAGACAGGTGCTCACAGGTACAAGAAGCCTTCAAAGAGTGAAATGACACTGTACCTGTGTACGGACTGTCATCTGAAGGACCACATTCGTCATGCAAGGCAGCAGTCATTCTAGCCACTTCCGGTCCCAGTTTTCTGATCGCCTTGGTAACTTCCGGCACCACCTTCCTCAGGCTGGTGGACTGGAAGAGCGTCTGAGTGTCCACCACCCGAATGTCCAGGTCTGGCAGCAACATGGCCGCGCAGGCCTTGGTCTCGCCGTCCACCAGCCCTGAGCACGTGACCAGGTAGCGCGCGTTAGGCCAGCGAGGCGCCATCTCGGCGATTGCAGCGCCGTCTAGCAGTGTAAGGGAGACAATCGTGTCCTGCAAGGTCGGGGTCGTGCTGAGTTCTTCGGACATCGTGACAGACACCACGAAGCCGTCCTTTCCACACTTTCTGGTGCGCAGAAGGCACTCCGCCAGGTGGGCGAGAGACTGTGTTCGCCTCGAGCACACAATCGTCACACCTGGCGTCGACACCTGACCAGAACGAACAGACGACGAAAGTAGAAACTGGAAGGTGCATATTTGGTGTGGTTATGATTGAAAGAATGTGAACCCTAAGTACGATACAAAGGATACATTAATATTTAATTATGAAGTTCAGTAAATCTATGGATAAATATATTAACTGATAAATAATACAATATAGAAAACAGGAATTTTAAAAGGTGTTTGCAGAGCGTTGGTACCTGTGCCAGCAGCTGAAAGATTACTATCAAGGTGCTAAGGTCGCCAGGCTGGTAGTTAGGGAGAAGCGTGCTTGGCAACGTGGTGCTGGCGGGTACAACCACTCGGGTGGCCACCGTCATCGGGTAGCAGGCCACCACCGTCTCGCCGGTCTTGTTACCTGTCGTGGGGACAGCTTGACCCAGCACCTCCACGGAAAACACTGCATATCCTCCCACCCGACTAGGACTGGCTACAGGCAGGTGCTCATAACGCATCTGTACACAAAAATGTTTTCTTTCAGCCAACTCTTTAATCTTACCGCAGTATGCTACATTTCCTCAGAATTGTGCTGAATACTTACCAACAATTAAACAATTAAACGCTTAAACAGTGTTTAAGTTAGAAAAAATGTTTGTGAGAGGCGTTACTTTGACAAGTGTTACCTTCAAGTGCACCAGAGCTGGAGTCTGAAGTGCGAACACCTGGCTGGCGATCGTCACGTGGTCAGTGTCACAAGAACGCTTGTCCAGACTGCGGTGGACAATGACAGGGGCGACCACGGCACTGGGGTCACGTGACAGCAGCACTGCGGTCCTGTTTCTGTCGGCAGACGTGTTCCGGTACTGGGGGATGGGGGTGTCGGCGTCCTGGACGATGAGGTGGTTGACGAAGATCCACGACTTGTCCACCAGAATCTGTCCACATAAAGTCAGAAGCACAAATTACTTTTAAAAAAAAATTGAAATATAGTCGCTACAATGGTTTTGATATTTTCTAAATTCCATTAAAACATTTAAAGGCAATTTGTATAACCCACTACCTCCGGGTAGTTGCGAAGATCCGGTGACGTGACCAAGACGTCGAAGACTCGCTGCACCAAGGCTGGGGTCAGGTCAGCCGGGGGCAGCTGCAGGTCCACGGCAACGAGGCGCGGGTACAGACGCTCCCTGACCACCGACCGGACCAGACCCCACAGGGCAGTGGCGGTGGGGTTGACGGGGGAAGTCACGTGGCTCTGACTGTCCGAGGGCCAAGCGCCGCAGGTGCAAACAAAGATGGGCATCGACAGGGACAGGTCACTAGCCACCTGCACCACTCCCTTCAGCAGGAAGGTGAAAGTCAGGATGTCCGCATCCACATCGTCTGCGTCAGCAACGTCTATATAGGTGGTAAATGAAAGGATGGACACACACACAGATATAGAATAACATACAGGTAGACAGACAGATTGATAAGTAGACAGTAGGACTACCATAAATAGAAAAATAAATAGACAGTAGGGTTAACACTAATAGGTAGACAGGTAGACATGGCTAGGATGAAACCTAAGTGGGTGGATGACGATTGACTGATGGAGACATGCTGGTCCAGACAAGAGATAGCGCCTACCCGAGAAAGGTTTAGAGAAGAGAAGAATACAGGCTTCTGCCCCCTTGTTTGATGTCAATGTCTTCTGCACGTGTTGATGTAGTCCGGTCCTGAAGTCCACCCCGGTGTAGGTCACGTGGATTTGTCGCGGGCTGGGTGAGCCGTTCGTCTCTTGGTCTGACAGGATCAGCAGGGTTTTCTCATCTCGGTTGACCTCAGGGTCAGGGAGAGGAAGCTTTGGCGTCCAGACCATTCTGAACACGTCTGGCAGAGACCTCTGGTGGGTCTCCGTGATGATACTGGCCTCCTAGAATTGTAAAGAATCTTGTTTATGTGGTTGTGTTACAAGTGATTCATGCAGCTAACTTCTTATGTGTCAGATCCAATCTTTTTGCCTGATTGCGACAAGAGAACCATGTAAAAACTGAGGATATTGAAACATGGAACATGGAACATGGAGCTTTAGAAAGCCGGTCTTGTCACTCAATAAACCCGCCAGGACAACCATCAACTACTCCACCTCCATACTCCCTACATTTTTCCCAGCATCACCCTCTTCCAATCGCTTATTTTCAACGGATAAGCTTAACGGAAAACACTTACCAGATCGTCTAACTCTGCGATGACGTGTCCTTGCAGACTAAGTAGCCGTAGATGATAGTAGTTCTTCCCTCTGTTCTTCAACTTGAGAGTCGTGTGCACAAGCATGGCGGCTTCCATGGGCCGCTGCACCGTCAGACGACCCAGTGACGTCGGCAAGAGGTTATGACCCACGTCGGGGTCAGAGATCACCAAGGACGACTGCAGGGAGCAGTCAAGGATGCAGGGGTGAATTGTGGTACCGGCGAGCTCCTCCTGGATTGTCTTCAACACAAGCAGCAAAAATGGTAAAAATATAAGTAATCCATAACTGACAGGCGTCCGATATTTTCGGGATGGAAAACCAGTGTGAGGAAAACAAAAACACAATCAAGTTGTGTGAATGTTCATTCAAGCATTTGACGACAGCGTTCTAGAAAGAATCGGGAAATAATAACAACAAAAAGTTGTAAATGTAAGCGAATCGCAGAGAAGCATGCTCCACGCAAGGGAGCTTACTCTAGTCAGCTTGATCAAGGCCAGGCACTCGGTGCTGTTGGCGTACGCGTGGTCCAGCAGGCGGAAGCTGTCGCCATATTGGAAGCCGGACTGGCGCAGGACTCTGTAGATGGCATCCTTGGCGATGAACTTTGTGCACCTGCCTCGCAGGTGCTCTACGTTGACCATCTGAACAGGTGAACATCCTGCCCCGCCCACCTGCGCCAGCTGTAGCGATGCCAGAAGTCTGCGGACGAGATGTCGATAACGTGTAGTCAGGGAGAAGATAAGTACAATGTGCAGACAAGCAGAAGACAATGTGTACACAAGGAGACTATATTGTCTAGATAAATCTGCAGACGACAAATGTTTGATGTTCGTTAGTAGAAATACTTTTAGCTTTTGATTGAATGAGGCAACGAGGCATTGGTTTTTGTAAACCTTTTGCCAAATCAAAAAAAAAACCAAAACAGAGAAATGCGCTAAGCATGTATATATATATATATCTCAATTTAAAAAAAAATTGAGAAAATTTACATATGCAGTGGTATATTTACATACACAGTACACATCCAGTATACCATGTCTACACTGTTCTGACCGCATCAACACCCTTCATCACACCTGTTATCTTTCACAATTTTGAATGACCATTGATCTTCGCTTTTCTCCGCCTCGTGAACATCAATGTCAGTGACATCATCTTTGGAGACGGTCATGGCTTGGATGAAGTCCGCCGAGACAGAGACAGCTTGGAATCCACGATGTCTCAGCTGTTTGCTGATTGCAAACCCCGCCTCCGCGTAGAAGGCCCCCGGCACGACTATTCTACCTGCGCACACGAGTAGTTCATTGTAGACTAGAGATATCCGAAGAATATAAGAGAAAATTGTGTGTATATGAATCATGTAATCATGTAAAAGACATGATCCTACCTGTAAAGAAGAAAGATGGACGAATGTGTAGCCAGCCAAACTGTCTTGATGTACAAATAATGCTTACAAAGTATTTATTTAGCAGCATTACATTTTCATGAAGATGGTAATACGCACGTGCACACCATATCCTGATCTACTCAAACAATAAATCAAAATATATTAATAAAATATAGACATACCTGAAACAATGTAGCACGCAAACCTCTAAAATGCGATTTATAATGAAATAATGATGTGGAAGTGTGAGAATACCACTTTCATTCAGTCAAAAAAGAATTTGCTGTGCTGAAGGTAGAACTTGATAAACCGATATTTGACAGTTGTGGTGATCTGATGATAGAACTACTTGTGCTCATCGTCACAGCCTTGCACCGCCCACCTGATATGATGTGGTCATAGATGAACTTGCAGACGAGAGGTGAGATGACCAGCTTGAAGCTGCTGGAGTTGAGGACAGGGTAGGTGTAGGGGTGGATTCTTCTCCCTTCGTCCACGCCACCCAGCATTGTGATAGCTATCTCTGTCTTGGCAAGGTTCTTCTTCTTGTCAAAGACATACCTGCCGAGAAACACATTCACCTGGTCTTGAATGTGGGCTGTGACAGTGATAGAGACAAGTGACACATTCCATAACATTAGTAACAAAACAGTTGAATAAAACGCAGGCGCTAAATTGATGGATGAGTTCCGGGTGAAGTAAAGTGGGTAGGCGTGGTTGACTCCACAGACAAACAAGTTGATGGATGGGCAAATATAACGACGATAGATTCATCAAGTGTCTGATTTTTAAAAAAAATACATCGCTGTTTGGTGATCAGGTAAAACAGTTCCAAGACCATCGTACCGTGGAATATCTGTCACTTGGTCACCCTGCGTTGGCATGTTCTTCCAGGTCACATCCACCCCGAGTGTATACAGATCCACCACAGCCTTCAGAAACATCTTGTATTCAGGTTTGCTCTGCATGGACGCCACAGCTGTGACACTTTCCTGTTGACACAAGGCACAACTTTTCGGATGAAAAACTCTGCAGTTGTCTCTAACAGAGTTCCTTTGCAATATAAGAACAAGAATATTTTTTTACCTCGTATGGGATAAAGGAAGGCAAAAATTTATTGTCTTTGCTTTTTGACTTTTTTGACTTGTTAAGGACTTTTCTACTACAAAAATTCTGATAGCTGACAGTCTTTATCAAGCTAAGCCACTACATGTATTGTTACTATCGGCACAACTGAAGCCGATGTCTTATTCTAAAGAAAGTATTTTGTGTCTTGTAATTACTGCATTTACTTTCTATATATTTCATACATTGTTTTCCATATTTTCTATGTATGTTTTTATTGTACATGTGTTATTTAGTCTTTCTTTCCTCCCTTCACCCTCTCTTCTCTCATCATCATCAAGATGTTTGAACAGGGTGGAATCCCCCTGCAGCACGTGGCCGGACTCTCCACGTTTCACACTACAGTACCAGGCCATGAAGATGGAGAACAGTTGTCAGCAGAATGGTGCAAATAAACACTCTCTTACCCTCACCGACACACACACAGAGGACTACAGAGAGAATGCTATGAGAGAAGCACGGCTTTCGCAAATGACAGTTTTTCTTTGTAAAGATTAATGGACATGATGGATCAAGGGAGGTACCTCTTCATTACTTAATATGATTTAGTCTGTCTCGGTTATTGCCCTTTAATTGACCAACACAAGGGGGAAAAAAAAAGAAACTAGTGAGATGATAGGGAGCGGAAGATGATCGGAGGAAGGGCGAAGATAAATGGTATCAGCAGGTGATAGACAAGGTAGAAAACGCCTTTGCACACCTTTGGAAAGATGTCAGGCAGGTGCGCCTTCAGTGTAGGTTTGGGACCGATCTCCAAAAACACTGTATTCGGAGCATTGTCACGTGACTTTTGAACAGCGAGGTCAAAGAGCACAGGCTCGCGCAAGTTGTCCACCCAGTACTGCACGCCTGGCTCTGGTGAGAAATTCACAGGTGACACAGGTGTCAGCAGCAGGTAACCGTTCATTTTACTAACACTCTTTTCTACATCTCACCGAGTGACACTATAGGAATAGCTTCTCCGAGTGATGTTAATATCGGACATATAAAACCGTTTAAAGGTCAGTGGTCAGTGCTGTAAAGTCACGTGACATTTACCTGTCGTCATCCAGTCTCCCGTGACGCTGGACGCGAAGGGAATCCCCGGAAACGTAGCTGATAGTCCCTCCAAGGCATCAGCTAGCGGCTGCTTGGTCGCGTCCACGTGATGGCTGTGGTAGGCCACACCGACATCCAGGTCCAGCAGCTGCATCCCTTTGTTGTGTGCACGCAGCTGCTCCGTCAAATCAGCTTTCACGTCCGGCATGACGTCAGCATCAGCACTGATGCAGCAGGCAAGGGCGCTGTACTGCAGGGAGATGCTGGCTCTTCCTAGGTATTTGGGTAATATCCCTCTCACCTAGATAAATAGATAAATAAACAAATAAATACATTTTCTACTTCCGTTGAGGTCGAGGAGGTCGGCAACATAAACCGAAATTTCTCGAATTTCTTGAGTCACTTAGTGAAGTCCTCCCCCCTTAAGCTTGTGTGTTCAAAGGGAGGTATATTAATTGGTTTTGTCTTCGACTGCTCGCCATGCACTGTCCTTCTGTTTGTAGCTGTAATGAGTTGTGGTAGGTCTTGTATTGCTTTGTGTACGACCGGTGTCTTGTGTCTGATGTCTTGTGTGCGTCACTTGAAGAAGAAAAATAGCTTAACTGAATATTTATCTTTCTCGTTTGCTCTAAGTCTCACATCACACACAAGTTATGGAAGTAGTAACCTCTGACCTTTTCCACGGCGACGTTTCGCACGATGGTCATCTTCCCTCCAGTGACGCCTGCCAGCAGACGGGTGCGATGGTACACGACCTGGACAGCCTCCTCCAGCCCCAGGCATCCTGCCACGTGAGCTGCAGCCACCTCCCCCACACTCTGACCCACCACGCACCCGACCGCCACGCCCAGGTCCCGCCACACAGCAGCCAGCGCCACCTAGCGACAAACTGCTTGGTATGAATGTCTAAGTGTACTACGAGCATTTGAAAACCTAATGTCACTGTACTCCATTTACAAGAAAACATCCAAACAAAAAACCTTTCAAAGTTCTTGCCATAGATGTCTTCGCGCCTCGTCAATGTTTGCAGGGTGTCATCACAGGAAATGTGGGACATGAGACACTGGCTGAGACCTCAGTGTGCGGAGATGTGTTGGTACATGCATTTGAAGTATTATTTGGTATGAAATGATGTGTTTTCAGATGACCAAAGTGTGTATGTGTGTGAGAGATATATATAATGATAGAAAATCTCAGCCAAAGATTTTGAGGAGTCTGCTACCGCAGCAACACATCGAAGAATACAAAGATCAACAGCTAAATGACCTGACAGGCAAAGATGGCAATCGGTGTGAACTCTGGGTCATCGAAGCTGGATTCTTGCTTCAAACGGTCTGTCAGGGACCAGTTGACTAGGGGCTGCAAATACTGCTCAACCTGGAAAAAGACAAACAAAGATGGAGAACATTCCAAAGTGGTGCTCCACAGAGTCATTAATATCCTGGCAGTGTTGTTTATTTTTATCTCTCTACAAGCTAGGTTACTCATGCTCACTCTCTCTATATATACTGTGTGTGCGTGCATGTGTTTTTGTACTCATATCAACCCTTTTACCTCCTATCCTTGCCCCACCTTGAGCATGACGTCACGAAAGACGGGTAGATGGTCGATCAGATCAGTGCACATGCCCGGCCAGGCGGTACCCATCCCACAGAAGACGAAGACAACTCTTGGTCTTCGCAACACTGGAGTGGGGTCAGTGTCTCTGACAACAACAAAGCAGTAATTAGACACACAGCAGCATGTTCAACAGCACAACAATCCTGTCAATACCAAGCAGCACTGAAAACAATACAAGTTCTTACAAGGCAGCGGCAAGTGTCCACAAGACTGTACATATCACACACCAGCTTTCATATGCAAAGTACGCGAGAACTACTTTTGGGCACATTCCGACACTCGTACCTTCCTTCTGCCACATTCCGACATACTTTCTGACATATTTCAACACCCAGACCTACCTGGTGATCTCCTCCTGTATGGCTCCCAGAAGCTCCTGCACATCCTCCACTACGCATGCGTGACGCAGGAGGTAGTGGTCGCGGCGCACGGTGGAAGTGTAGGAGATGTCGTGCACGCTGAGACGGGGGACAGTCGGGTCAACGAACAGCTCCTCCATCATCGCCCGCAGCGACTTGTGCGACATGGCCGAGAAGCAGACGATACAGGGCCTGGCGGACAGTCTCTCAGGGTATCAACGGAAGTAGAATTGGAGGAACTGTCAACTCTCTGACTACCATTTTAAACGGACAAATATTGAGAAACTTTTCCCCAGGCCTGACAAAGTTGTACATAAAGGTTATTAAAAAATCTTTGCTAAGCTCGCTTCAATGTTCGTCCAATATTTTTATCGGTTACAAACAGTCGTTAGTATGTGTGTGTGTTCATGCGTCCGAGTTGTGTACTTACCTCCTGACACGTGACTTCTCTGTGGACATCACCGGCTTCTTGTAGAACCGAAGCAGCGCGTGGCCGTTGCTGCCCCCGAAGCCGAAAGAATTGCAGCACGCCATCTTGACTGGGTTTGACCAATCAACGACTTCCTTGGGAACCTTCAGCAGGAAGTCATCAAACCGGATCTTGGGGTTTGGGACGTCGCAGTGCAGGGAGGGGACGATCTTCTGGTTCTGCGAGAGAAAGGATGCGAGTCTGTCCACTGTGATGTATGTCTGGCAAATGCAATCTTTTTACTTTATTTACTCTTTATTTACTAAATTTACTTTATTTACTGTCATCGATTTCAAAGAACCTGGGGGAGGATGGGAACCAGGCCACTTGCTAGAGATCTTTACCGTTGCGCCACAATTATAATTTAAATGTTGTCCATAGCAACAGAAATAGCCTGAAAGATATGCCACATATTTAAAAATTGTCTTTTCGTATCCTGTGATCATGTTTCTATTCAGCCTGCAAAGCTCTCGTGGGAAGCAGACGGCAAGTGTTGTTATTTCCAGGCGCACGTGTCCTCACCTTCATCATTAGCAGCACTTTGATAATGCCGACCACACCTGCCGCCGACTCTAAATGTCCGATGTTGGTCTTGACGGAGCCGATGTAGCGCGTGCGCGGGGTGGTGCTACCTGTGAAGAACTCGCCCAAGGAGTTCACCTCCACCGGGTCCCCGGCCACCGTCCCCGTCCCTGGAAGACGAGGGGATCGATGAAAGGCGAGGTGGTCAATGGTGACAGACTCATCAATAAAGATAAAAGTTATCGCAGTCTTAATGGCCGAGTGATGTATCGGTGGATGAAGCTGTGGCGAGAGTAAAAATAATTTATTATCGACTGCGATTATTGCGGCGGCCTCGGTTTTCTTTCTGTTGACGGAATTGTATGGAGGACCTGATGCTCATGAGGCAAATAGGGACCACATCAAAGACATTAAAGAGGCTGAGTGAGAGGCATTATGGGAGAGATGACAATAGTCTTCATGATTCTTTCAGTCGTGAGCAGTGGGTGGGATAGATAAGGTCAGCAGAGGTCAAAGAATGGTGTCATGAGTTCAGAACCCAAAATGAGACCAAGGGAGGGGCGAGGCTGTCCTTCATACCAGCAGCCCTCTCACCTCCCCCAGACCTATGAACATGGCTGCCTCTCGTCACCTGCACGAACTCACCGTGAGCTTCGATGTAGTCGATGGCGCTGACGTCGATGTCGAGGTTGTTGTAGATGTGCTCCAGGAGGCGGATCTGCTGGAGCCCCGATGGCGCAGTGATGGGCGCCACCGTGTGGCCATCTTGGTTGACGCCAGTGTAGATGGTGGCCCAGATGTTGTCGCCGTCACGCAGCGCCTAGCACATCACATGACCAATTTACTTACATTTTCCTTGCTGTTCAGGTGCGCGTGTACGTGTGTGTGTGTGAGACAGAGAGAGAGGGAGAGAGTGGACACGTGAGTACAACAGTACAACAGTCATGGTCACATGAGGACACGTACAGAATGTCGGTCAGCGCGTGGTCATCGTCTCTCGTCGCACGACTTACGTCTCGCAGCCGCTTGAGGATGACGACGCCGCAGCCCTCACCCCGGGTGTAGCCATCGGCGCGGTGACTGAAGGAGTGGCACTGGCCGCTGGGCGAGATCATGCGCGCCTTGCTCAGGTGCACGAAGACGTCAGGCAACCCGAAGTAGTTGACGCCGCCGCAGATGGCTACGTCACAGTCACCTAGGGAAAGACAGGTCAAAGGTCACGTGGATTCCTCGTGTGCTCCTTTTAATAATAAATACAAAATTTATATAGCGCATGCTCACGCATCTAAGGAGCATGTCTTAGCCCTTAAGAAAAAGAACGAGACATAGGCAACATACGAGGGACGGAAAACCAAACAAATAACATATAAACAACGGAAGGATAAACGCCAGTAGTGATAAGGAATAAAAAAAATATATATAAATGTAAAGAGGATCCACGTAACAAGGACTGAGAGAATCATGATTTTGCAAAAGGAAGACGAGCAGGCAAGTAACAGTAAGCGGAAAAGGAGGGAAGGTTGTGAAGGAGGACTAGCATTGTGTGGACTGTTGTCCGTCTTCAATTTGAAGGATTCAATGGCGGGAAGGTGACGTCACATGACAAACATTTTTGCCTCAATGCAATGCTTTGTCTGAACGCCTGACAAGGTTGGAGACAGGGCAGGAGGTGAGTGTGTGAGGATTTGTGGGAGTTTCAAGAAAAAGAAGCAGGCACCACGGAGCATGAAATATTCATGTCTGACTGACGGTGAAGGAAGTTCTCACGAGAACTTTGCGAGACTTTGAAGGCAACAGGAACACATGGCTAGAATTAGTAGGTAAACACAGACAGCACGAAGTTGCAAAGGACAGGGAAGCACCTACAAGCGAGGTACAATGCCCCTTGCCCTATACTCATGGCATCACATAGCCGTCAGCTGTGTTGTTATTTTCTCTTTCTGGTATATATTCAGTTTATTGGCTGACGGCCTTTGGGATTTGGCGGCAATATGCAGGTGTACAGTTTGTACTTGCCTAAAGCCGCACCTGGTGAGACTGCACAAGACATAGTTTGTGTCCTGTAGCGAAAGAACGCGTAAATGTCAATTGTGTGAGTGATGGGAGCGCGCACACAGACACACAGTCACACCTGTGGCCTACTCACCTGTACGAATGGCTTGACAGCCCAGGTGAATGGCGACGAGAGAGGAGGAGCAGGCGGTGTCCAGGACCAGACAGGGACCTCGCAGGTCAAGGACGTACGACACTCGGGCGGCGATGACGGTGTTGCTGATGCCGGTGACGGTGTAGTTGCTGATGGTGCTGCACTGCGCTGTGAACAGCGTGCGGTGGTCAGAGTTCATGACACCTGAGGACAGGAAATGGAGTTCTGGTCACGACTGGGTCACAGCGGTGTGACGGGTGGATGCATCTACTCCACTCGTCACGAGACACAGACCTACATAGGATAGTCTCGACGATGCAGGAACACGAAATCCGTATTTTGTATAATGAAAGTTACTCTCAAGTATCAAGTAATCTAAGTTATGAAGTTTCCAAGAGACTCACAAACATCAAGTACATCGAGTTTCCTCTTTAAGCGATTACACTGTGCAGTAAAGTCCCCGGATCAAGGGTTGGTCTCAGCTTTCTACCCACACCCGGAATCACTTAAAATCATTACACTACCACCTGTAATTTATTAGTTACTTTAGTTTACTTCGACCAAATAACGAGAGACCGAACAATGGCAACTAATTAGGAACTTCAAATATCTGGTCGTCTGGTTGGAAGATTTTATCAAGAACTTCTAGTACAGGAGGTAATTTCATCGAGGGCAGGAACAACCGACCCATAAAGACGCCGGTGTTGGAGCCAGCCAGCTGAGCTCTGGTGATCCCAGCATCCTCCATGGCCATGATGGTGCAGTCCAGCACAAACCGCTGCTGGGGGTCCATCTCGCCCGCCTCGAAGTCGTTGATGGAGTAGAGCTTGTTGTCGAACTCATCAGGCCTTGCCACAAGAAACAAGACATTGGTTTCTTTCATTTATCCAACCCAAAGATAGGGAAATAACACACACACACACACACATACACATAAAATAACTGAGAGATAGCAGTGTCCTACCCGCTGACCAGTCCCGCTCGCATGACGTAGCTCTTGCCCGGCGCCAGGGGGTCGCTGTCGTAACAAGCTTCTGCGTTCCAGCGAGTCGATGGAATTTCCACGATGTGGTTCTCTCCCTTGAGAAGAAGCCTCCAGAACTCCCGAATATTCTCCGCCCCTGGCACCTTGCACCCGATGCCCACGATAGCCAAGGCATCGTCATCAGCAGCAACATCCATTATTATCTGAGCTGCAACAGTTGCAAAATCAAATTAAGGAAAATAAAAACCCCGACATGGTCAACCAGCTGTCCTTGTCCCTATCCTCATGGTCAGCTAGCTGTCCTTGTCCCTATCATCGTGGTCAACTAGCTGTGCTTATCACGACAAACATGGACCGATCAGCAATTTACATGTCAAAGAAATTGTTTACTTTCCTTATTTAAAACTTGTGTCTTCTTTCAGAAATGCTTTTACAATTTTCTCTTCGATAGCCATTCAATATTTGAACACAAACTAGAAAGGAGCGCAGGGTCTAACAATGGCAGAATGCGTAGGACATTTCTAAAGATTCGACAAAAATTAACATGGAAGACGACAAGATAAAATAATATCAGAGGCTGAAAAACATGTTTTACACTATTGCAACCAGAAATGTAAGACAATACCTTACTGGGGACAGAGGGAAGGAAGAAGAGGAGGCGCAGGAAGACTCTCCATTGGAATTGGAAAGAATTCGATAAAAGTCGATGTTTCAAAAAATAAACAAATAAATAAAGACAACTAAGAAACTTTAGAAAAAAGTTTTACGACAAGAAAAATAATAATTGTCATGTTATAAAAATATAAAAGTATTAGAAAAAATGTTATAAGAAGAAAGTGCACAAATTACCAAAACTCCGCTCTTGGAAGACCCGGAGGACAGATGTTGACTGTTGCTGGTATTATGGAGGATGCTAGATGTAATTACACGAGCCTGCCAGTCGCTGGACATCCCACTGGCGAGACAGAGAGAGTCCAACGAATCCCTGAAACTGTTTTCTCACTTTAAACAGTTCATCTGTCAGTCATTTCTAACTCCACCTTCTCCCAGTCCCTCCCACTCCTTGCTCTTAGTTCTTAGTTCCGCCTTTGCCTTCTGCACACGTCCCACGATCATAAATCAGTCAGTTTGGGGAAAAATTAGGATTTCTTCAAGTGGCCTTGAGGGTATTAATGAAGAGCTCAGACAAAAAGTGGTTTACATGTCTCCTGGTGATGTCTCCTGGCGATGTTTTATTGTCAACATCTCTTAAAACACGGCTTCACTCGCAAACAGGATGCTTGATAAAACCATTTGAAACAAAACATGGAAATCCTCTTACTATGTATCCCGCTGCAGACCTCGGGACATTCATCTTGCTGAGGGTTTTCCTGTCTTACAATCGGACTTCCTAGACAGCCATTGTTGTTTCCGAGAACTCGTGACGTCAGGGGAGGTAACATGCTCAGGTGCAAAAAGTTGTTAAGATCACTCAGGACAAATTAAAAAAAAATTGTTTTACACACAGTGATGTAATGGATGATACAGAAATGTACAGAATATCTAGAGAACTATTATAAAATTTAAGGAGGCAATGAAGATAAATGATGAAACGTTGTCTACGTAGACATTAATTAATCACATTCTCCAAAAGGGTTTCAGAGAGGTGGTTATAACTGCAAAGGCCTCCAAATATGACCAAAAAAAAAAAAAAAGGTGGACGAGAAGAGCATAACTGTCATAATTTTGAACAGGTCCCATCACACTTTGTCCCAGCACTACCCAGCAGCTGTTTCAACTTTCATGAGTCTGAAGTTTTCTTTCTCTATCAGCTCTGGCAGCAATCACTCAGTTACATTTCTAGGCTTGATGCCTTTGCCCTTAACTATTGTTTCTGTCCCTTGAATTCAGTGGGGAATGACAATTAATCGACGTGTACACAGACATAATTATACAGTAAATCAATCCTGTCTCTTTGAAAAATTAGGCCAGGAATGCAGATGGAAAATTCTTCGTATTGCGTAGGTTAGATGTTAGACATGTTTATGCAATTTCATTTTTTGTGAAGATTTGTTTTTTTTTCAAAATTACTTCATAGACTCTTTTGTGTGTGTGTGTGTTTTTAGAAAGAATACACTGGTTTGACTAGCAACATTGCAGTTAAAAAGCCAATAATCTATGTACTTTAACATTAACATATATCTTTGTCATGAACATAGAATAAACTTGACCCACAAGTCCCACGTCCAAAAAAACAAAAACAAAAACAAAAACAAAAAACAAACAAACAAACAAACATTTGCGACTGTTTATGTATCGGTAGCAAGTGCTGTATCGCTACATCAGGAGGCCAGGACACAAGAAAGAAGAAATGTCCAGGTTATCACTGCCCTGCTAATGTTTTGTAGAGCTGTCAGGACTGACTTGGGTCCCCTCGAACACACTCACCAGCTCTCGGTCCACACGTGACCCCAGTCTGTGTCTGAAAACCTTTTACAGAAGCCATGGCGGTCTTTCCTCTTCCTGTTGAGTCCAAAGTTTAATGTCAACATCGCCAACAAAGGACTGAACTTTATGCACCTGCATCGAGAGAAATAAAATCACCCAAGCGCTGTTTAGCAACTTCTATCTTTATTCTTTGAATCAAAGACCAAACTTTTTCCTTTCTTCTTTTTCTCGGCTTTGATGGAGTCACTGGCATTAAGTCCACACTTATATCATTCTGCTTTTAAAAGGGGTGAAAGGTCACAGTATTTTTCTCTCTTACCTCCCATTCCCAGCCCTCCTCCTCCCACCACACATTTCTAAGCCTTCATCACTATGTGAAGGAGTGCAGATGTGAAATTAACTTCACCGAAGAACTTTAGTGCTCCTCGACATCTTCATCTGTTGTCTGCCCTGAAGTCAGGGGACAATGTCCTGCAAACTGCAAGTCATGCCTGTACCGGAAGTAGACAAAGCCACTGCTCGTGCCGTCTGATGTCCTGTGTTGTCTTTCTGACCCCCAGCACTTTAACAAGTTTGCACAGAGAGAATATAGTTTGTGATCAATAGGCGGCACAAACATCAGAAAATACAACCGACATGCAAGGTGTCCCTCGACAGCACCACGTGACGTGAGGATGAGCTTTTACACCTGAAAAGACACACCAGTGACTTCATGGTCTTACAATCCGCTAGGTCAGGTGTTTGTGGACCGGGAAGGCTGGAGAATTAGTGTTTTACTCTGTAAACAGACGTCACGTGCAGAGAAAGAACAGTGTGCCCGAGACGAGAACTGAACCAAGGACACCCAACCTTCACTGTATCGGTGACAGGCGCTAGCTGGACCACCCAGTGTGTGGACCGGATGTGAACGCTTGATGGCAACGACACTCGTACAGAAGAGAGCCTTGCATCCTCCCAACCTAGGAGTGGAGAACAAACTTTACAGCAGACTAAGCTGAGTAAAAAGTGTCCGAGCCTATAAATAATTTTTTTAAATTGCTATTAAAGTTACCATGTCACTGATCGACCCGTGTCCTCGTTTATTTTATTAACCCTTTGATCTTATTTTCTGCCTAAGTGGTCGAATGCAGTATTAGTGAGTTTAGTAAGAGTTTAAAAGAAAGTACCAGAACGAGTGAGTGTAGTGTTCAAGAATTAAAAAGTGTTAATTATACTGATTGGTAGACCTCAGGAGTTCCGACCATCGAAGGTGATGGACAGCTACGCCACGGCATCCGAATCAGAACTTGTCGCCTGGTCTGCCCTAAGTAATGATCTTTGTATACATACATATGTGTGTATAACTTTTCGGTGAGCACAGTTACTAGAGGAGTTTATGACCTCGGTGACCTCACTTACGACCACGTGTTTCTTTGCCACGTGCTTTTCCTCGTCGCGCACCTTGCTGGTTAATGATGAGCTTAAACCTCTGAAACATTCACCGCTGGTGGTCATCGCTGACACTAGGGATGCTGATGAACTGTGGGTAATGATCTCATTATTGTTTTCTCAGAGCTGTGACCAGGACCTGGCCTTTGATGTCACGTGACTGAAGACTTGCAGCAAAGAGGTCACGAAGAGCGACCAGTGTCGTGTGAGAGCTTGAACCCCCGCCACTCCCCCTTGGCACAGTAACAGAAAGTTCCTCCATGAAGTCACCAGCTGAGATGTCTGGGCGGCAACATTAACACTAGGTGACAGGGTCTCTCTTGCTGCTACTTCTTGCTTTCCCGTAATAATTTGTTGACATTCTGGACACACTTTCCTTTGTATCTTTTTAGCGATATAACCAGAAATTCAAGTTACAATATTTTCTTCAGGAGTCGGTTGTTCCTCGAAAGAGTTGGTGAAAGCAAACTGGAAGAATTCTCAACTTTCGCTTTGATCACACCTTGCTTCAGAAATCGTAGAGTGAGCTGAGCTCTGGTGTTGTTCAGTGTCAAGAGAAAGTAACCTCCGTCCTCGATACAGTTGTTTCTTGCACTTTGCATGATGAGACCATCCATCATCCACCATCACCTGGCACAGAAAGAGTCAACATTTCTGATGAAGGTTGTTTACTTTCACTCAGAGCGCTCGTTTTAAAAAAGGATGTTTCTTTTCTGTTTGTTCCGTAGCTGAATTGGGTGGTTTGTGGGGTGACACGGTGACACATAGCTGACAAATCAGTCGGTGTCCACTGTGTCTCTAAAGAAGAGGAGCCTGTAATAACATATTTCTAAAATGATTTAGAAAGATTTGTTTTTTCTTTTCTTTCACTTGTTCCTTTTGTTGAAATATATTTCGTTGTGATAATCTTCTCCTCACAGTCAGCGGTGCCGGTGGATTCCGTACATCAGACATGGTTGGAACTGAACACCAGACCTTGTGCTTGTTCAAGGGTTCATGAACTGTCTTGGCTCCAAATGGTCAGAGCAGAGAGCACAGTCCACATGTTGGGTGGCCCTGCAGTCCTGCACCCACTTACATCTCTAGAAATGACAACACAATAGTGAAACTGTTCAACATCATACGTGGTAAGCCAACGATTAAAGCAACTTTTTAATCGAGTAAAAAAAAAAAAAAAAGGAAAATGCTCGCGTTTCTTTCGGAAAAGAGAACAATCGAAAATCTTGAGTTTGATAGTACCACCAATATTATTAATAATTCATGGTGTTTTGCTGTTGTTGTCTTGTGAGAGTCCTGTAACCAGGCCGCCATTACACAGGACCTGGGCAGCTTCAAGCAATCGTTGTTCTTTTGTGAAAAAATCGTTGGGAGAGTGAACGAGTTGTGAGACTCATTCGTCTGTGAAATGTAAACATTTTAAAATAATTAATTTTGTGATCACATTTATTCCATCACTTTTAATGTGGCTGTTTGGACTAGGGTCTTTTTTTTTCAGACTGTGACTCCTGCTGAGTCCAATGATCATCTGTTGTTTCATTGAGACTATCTTTTCGTGTTTGAGTTTATCTACGCTTCTCTGTGCCAGGTCAGGAAAGGTCAACACTATGACTGGTGGGACTGTGACCATCTGAAGTGATGTATACAGACCATCAGATCCCTCTTCCTACTGCCGCTGCTCGATATAACAGTCTACCACATATCCATGTTTTTATTATTGAAGTAATTCTCTATTAAATTAAACTTGACAGAAGGAATAAACAATAAACATTACCCAACATTCTAAAAGCTTTTAAAACATTACACAGACTGGCGCTGAGGTATATTTTTGGTCGTTTTCGATGGCCTAGAAATAAATGTCAATGTCTGATTAAAAAGATACGTATCGGGTACTGTGTGGGGTGTATCGTTGTACCTTGCGATAATCAATGATCACAGAAAACTCAAGAACTTTGTAGGAGGAATATTATGGTTTGGGATCTGAGCTTTCTGAAGGCGCTGGTGGCAGTACTGCGATGGAGGTGAACATCGTGCGGTGGTGGACGCTGACTCTGACTTCAGTGGTGACTGTGGGAGGTAAGACAGGGATTACTTGTTTGTAGAGAGGAGGATGTAGGTGAGATTGTGTCAACAGTCAGAGACAGTCGTCAAAGCTATTAACACCGTAAATTAACGTATTAAACACGTAAATCAAAATAAGTAAATCAAAATGTTAAGTATAAGGTTACGACGGAGACTAATTTTTCAGTCAGTCTTTGTTCATCAAGCGGAAAAGTACAAAGTCGTGTTTGATCTCGAATATTAATTAATCGAACTTACTCGAACACATTGTTAAATTTTACTTTTTTTCTTGGGTGTTTTAATATCATCTAAACATTTTTAGGGCTTGCTACACAGATACAAAGACTCGTCTTCCTGTACAGAACCACGATACCCTCAGTTCTTGTTATCCGATTCCTCTTTTCGTTTTCTACATTTGTAGTTCATCCTTCTGTCCTTCGTGTGTTGTCCATGTCTCGTTCTTGTCTCAGGTGCTAAGAGCATGGGATAATAAGTCTATTGTTGTTGTTGTTGTTGTTATTTAATTATTATTATATGTGTTTTTAATTAACTCTTGTTTGTAAGCTGCTCTTAAAATGAAGGTGAATAGTCACATAGAACAGGGAGAAAGAAAAACATTATTTCTGGCCATGTTTCAGTCTAAAGAATGAGCAGTTTTGGTAGGCAATGCTTTGTTCTAAGTATCCTGCTGAAAATTTTCTCTTACATTTTGGGTTTTTAAATAACAAAAAATAAATAAATAAATAAAAATAAATAAATGAAATAAAATAAAAATGATTTTAGCATGAAGTAAGCAGCTGTACGATACCTGCCCAATACCTGTAATAATCTCTTCTAGTCATTTCATTTTTATGGGGTTGGGGAAGGAAAACATTCTCCCTGAAGTATTACAGACAAGACTTTTCCGATACCAGAGTAATGCATTATGGGCTTGCTCGTGTTCTCGCTTCTTTTCAAAAAGTGTTTGTGTGGCGATCTTTCGTGTGAGCTGCTGGAACTGGACTCACCAAAGGATGGCGAGTTGAGAGCATAGCATCCTACATCAGTCTATCGAGCTGCTTGCCCACTAAAAAGCCTTCCCATGTAGGAACAAAGTAGCCAACCGGAAGTCAGGATGCGGGATGTAGGGAAGGTTTTATGATGCTTCGGGGTAGCTTCCGCCTGCTGCAGTGCTCCAAAGAACGGAAGCTACAACCAATTAAGTAAAAACATACAAAGTAAAACAAAAGAAATACCGAGTCTTGTCAAATTGCAATCAGCGAAGTTGAAAATTGTGCCAGACAAACAAAATTGTCATGATAGAATGACAGCTGTGACACAGTGCACGGTTATTGACTTAGCTTTAGCCAACATTCTCATTTCCGGACACAGAACTATTAAACATCGACAGAAGGTCAATATAATCCCCTACTTAGTGACACCCTTAATTAACATGCTTTCAGTTCTACTATTGGCTGTTGTCTTGACGACAGAAGCTTATTTACTTAGGGCGCAAAATGCCTGACCTTTTTGGTCTCTACTATGCCTTTAAAATAATTTGAAAAGGAAGCGGAAATAGAATGTTTATCAGCCACAATTTAGTACTTGTGACTGTAATCACCTGTGACTAAACAGTAATCACCTGTGAGTAAAACAAACCACGTGAGACGAGACTGTCATAAAGCTGCCACTGTGTTGCCTCCATCAATATTTCAACCTCTCAAAGGTGAGCAGCAAGCTGGTCATGTATTTCCATGTCCATTCTCTCAGTCTGCTGTGATGTAGTTATTGCAGTCTCACGACAATTACTGAGCCACTTTGGCGATTACGTAACGCGAGATGACAAGCAGGACACGTGCGGGAAACGAGTGTTTCTGTGGGCCTCCATTATCACGTGACATATCTGACGTCAGTCGCTACTCCATTGCACGTGCATGTCACTCTGGATTATGTCAGTCCTGCTACCCGAACATTCTGTTGAAAGAAAGAAAGAAAGAAAGAAAGAAAGAAAGAAAGAAAGAAAGAAAGAAAGAAAGAAAGAAAGAAAGAAAGAAACAAACAAACAAACAAAGAAACAAACAAACAAAGAAACAAAGAAACAAAGAAAGCGCTTGCTGTGAATCAAACAGTTTCTTCTTATTTTCAATGTTTGTGTTTTCACCTCCACTGCCTTAAGGTGAACTCTCCAGCCCGTGCACTGAGCTTCCTTATTATTATTGTTTCATGATTTATAAATAGTTTGTTTACACAGAGATCTTCAGGCGTAAACTACATTTCTTCCGAATAAGAATTGATCGAGGTGCTGTATTGTATGTTGTAAAGGTGGTGGGGCATCAAACCTCTTCCAAAGACAGGATTGACCGTTGCTGGCCTTATTTCTGGATAAATAATACAATAATTACAGTTCACTTGTAGGTAAATATCGCTGAGTGTGTATGCCAGATGAATTTGTGCCCTTTATGTGTCAATACGAAGGAAGTATTTTTATTATTTAAGCGTGCTTAATTTTCTTTCCAAATAATCAAAAAAAAATTGAAGAATAGAACCTGTAATGTATAATATTGTCTCATTGATTACACGATCGATGAGTTCATTTTTAATACTGCCATTTGTTTTCTTTCCGAGTCAGTTTTATTACAAAATGTTTGTGACTGTGGGTTCCTGTGTGTCCCAGCCTCCCAGTGGCTACAGACGAGCGAGTCGTGCTACTACCTCCACAACGTCACGCAGACGTTCGACAACGCCAGCGCCACCTGCCGGTCACTTCACAGCCGCTTGGTGACGTTAGAGACGATGAGCGAGTACGTCACCGTCACAGACTTCATCGCCAGTGCGCCAGAGGTGTGGGTTCACCTGCAACGAACTTACACAACAGGTGTGTTCCCCTCACCTCTGTGTGTCTGTCTGATGTCTGTGTGATGTTTGTATGATGTCTGTCTGATGTCTGTCTGATGTCTGTCTGATGTCTGTCTGATGTTTGTATGATGTCTGTCTGATGTCTGTCTGATGTGTGATGTCTGATGTCTGTATCATGTCTGTCTGATGTCTGATGTCTCATCATCTCACTTGTGTAGCGCCATGTTCAAGCTCATGGCGACACTCTTAATATTCAAACATCTTGTTTATAAAATGTCATTTAAGATAATGAAAGATGTTGCAGCAGCTGCTCTCAGCTTGTTTAATTCATTTGAAAACCTGTAACCAGGTTGTGACTGTTCCCATGGACACCACAGTTCCACAGAACTGATGAAACACACAATGTGTTTACAAGCTGCCGGAGAGGAAGCCATGCAAATCCATGGATACAATACTTTCAAACGGTCAACCTGTAATCATATTTATTAGTCGCAAACTGAAATGTTTTCGTATTCTGTTTTGGTTTGGTGCTTGATGAACTGCGGGAAAACTGCGATAACATTCAGCGGAAACAAGTATCACGGAAGATTTCTATTTCTTTCTTGCAAGAGCATCAAAACAGTTTAACTGATTACAATAGTGAACGACAGAAAATGAAGGTGCAGCATCTTGGAACAGATTAAAGTGTTTAGGGTCTCCATGACAACAAAGCAGGGAGAACATAGCACTGCACCGACTGTGTGACAATAGATGAAAGCCAAATGGCCTCAGATGCTACTACTTATAATAATAATAATAATAATAATAATAATAATAATAATAATAATAATAATAATAATAATAATAAAATAATACGCATGGGAATGTTTGGTACTAATTAGACTAGAAAAGTTTAATACATTTTGTCTTGTGAATGTTTGATAGTTGATATATAGATTGAGAGCAGGAGAAGTGAAATAGCATTTTGTAGCAAACAAAGTCCAGGTATTTGGAAAAGGTAACAGACCCCTTATACCTGTAAGCCTGTGATCAAATGTTACATCAGATCCGCTGAGCCTCTGGCCCGACGGGACGCCGGTCAACAGCTCCATGTGGGTGCCCGGAGAACCCAACAACAGCGGCGACTGTGTCCGGCTGGTGAAAAACTACCTGCAAGCCACTGCATACACCCGCCACCTCCTGGCTGACCACCCGTGTACCAACCTCTACCTGGCCCTTTGTGAGAGGCCCTACGGTACGTCCATGGCCACCCTTCGGTCCTCGTCCTTTGTCATCGGTCTGCGACCGACAATGTCTCCCCAAGCTTTAAAATGTCTGTTACTTACAGATACACACCACGAATACAATATATACATATATACACATGTACAGAGGATGTTTTAAGTACAAACAAGTATATACATATGCACATGCTTAAAACAGTTATAAAACATATATAGGTGTGTTTGTACACTTACATATGATACTACTCTTTTCTGTACGTATATCGCTTGTCTCCCACTTTCTGCCTCACACATGGTCGAATTTAATTCTCATTGTGTCTGAAATCTCCAACGTCCAACTTAGTGAGTTTAGTGGACAATACAGAACTGATTGTTCAAAGGATCACTACTGCTGCACACATACAGAAATTCAATATGATTTTCTACGAAATGTTTTGTGTCTGCTTTGTTTGATACCCATTACTTTAATGTCTTCGCTCATGTTTTCAGTTCCTACCAAGACAACTAGCACCCGGGTGGTCAGCCCCACCCTGACAGATCTTTGCCAACTGTTTCAAGTTCCTTCCGCCAGCCTGCTGAGGTGTGCTCAGATGTGTTCAGAGGAGACAACGTGTAACGTATACGGGTACGACAAGCGAGCTGAGAGGTGTTCACTGTACAAACACTCCGCCTCGTGCAGTCAGACCGTCGTCATGACAACTGCAGTCAACTACTACAACCTTTGGCGTTACTGCTACTGAGCTCACCACCACCGACCAAGGCCACTTGTAACTGCATATCCTTCTCTTCTGTAAACATCCTGTAAACAACCCTTACATTGCCGAATACGAACACGTAGATACGTGGCCACGTAGTCGCACTGTAGCCATGTGTGTCAAACTTAGAAACACTTTCTGTTTTACTTTCTATTCCGTGAGCTTCAAGTGACCTCATAGTAACCCCATACACGACGACCCCAAGCACACGAACATAGTTTAATCTGTCTGACAGCCTTCATCAATCAGCAACATTGAATATGCCCAGTACACTTGCCAGAAATTAAATGAAAGAAATTGTGTTGACAGCGAATAAGTTCAGGAATAAGCAATGAACACTGACTGTGTCTCCGTGTTTATCATTCAAACACTGAGCCTGTGACCGGACCTGGACTTACTCGGTTCGGATACTGCGATGGTTGATGCTTTATTCGAAAAACAACATCAATCGTAAAACTCACAAGCTTATTACTTGGGTTTTCTTTAATACATATATCTTACAATATAAAAGCTATGGTATGTTTATACTTTTGTAAAGTGTACAACCCAGCCTGCCTGGCACTGCTGTCCTCATGACCACAGTCTACCTTCTGTAATCAGGTGACATGCTGTGCTCCTATACAAATGATAGCGAAACAACTGTTTGGAGTCTGTGAAAATATGTTTATAATTAGAAGGTTCATAGAGGACAGAGTATATTTCAACTTTTTTTCCTAATGCACAATTATCTATTCTTGTGGTTATGTAGTGAAGTGATTATTAATTATAATAACAATAATAGTCATGACGGTTTAGAAAGCACATACATTGATGGAGGAGCTCATCACATCACAAAGTGTCTACATATATGCTACACATCCAGACATGCTTGCACATGTATAAATAAACTCACAAACGAATGTTTACTAACAAAGGCTTTGTCGTTTACTCATTGTCTGGAAATTTATGGAAAGTTTATGTCGGACACTTGTAGGCCTGAACTGTACATTGAGGTACACAGCAATGAATATGATTAGTTTTTATTGTATGAGAGCTCTACACATATCAACAACCAATATTAAACTGGAAGTTACCATCGGCTTGGAGTGAAGGTCACATGAATGTAAAGTTTTCGTGATTGTTCATACAGGCCGCGGCACCCGACGACAAGCTCACGTGACTGACCCTCATGTACTCGTGTGTGTTCTTTCTATCCCGTAATGGACGTTCATTGATTGAATTGTTGTTGTTGTTGTTGTTGTTGTTGTTGTTATTATTATTATTATTATTATTATTATTATTATTATTGATTTGCAGTTAGTGGTTAAGGAAGTCCGTTTTGAAGCGGATGGCATCCCATTCGAGACCTGCTTGAGCCAGGAAATTACTCATTACCATTTCCTCTTTACAGACATTACCCTCCCACCACACACACACACGTGCGAGAAGATGTATCTAGAAATGATGACTAGATTACTAGAAATGATAAAATTATAGCAGAAGGAAAATCCTGCTATCTACCGTTTTCAGTCAGGGACCTTGAGACTTTCAACCACCAACAGTTCCCTGCAACGCAGCTGTGACACCACTCTACTCATTGCTACTTAATGGTCTAACCTACTTCAAGTATGTTTATACCCGTTTTACTCGAAATTCTGTGTGGCATTCATTACGACCGAAATACCTTTCTGTCAGCTACTCACTTCACGCAAAAAGGATGCGAAATCCGTTTTTCCCGTGAAAAAGAAAGTGCAGCGACCTCACCCACCCATTCATCACCACGTCATCCTGTTTGAGAACGCCAAGCACGGAGATGTTGACCGTGTATCCGTCATGTTGTCGTCTGCACTTCGCCCTGAGACTGTCCTCCTACCTCCTAATAAGCAGGCGGTGCAGGTAATTAAGCATTCAGAGAAAGTGCTGGAGGTCTGGGTGGAGAGGGGAGCGCGTCCGGTTGTGTCTGTCACACCGTCTCTTCTGAGTAAAGGGCGACTTGTTCACAGCAACACATTTATTCTCTGAAGCGACAGCCTCCTCATGCTGACCTCGTGAGGGTGAAGATGGATGACCTTCGCGATGTTGAATGTTAGACATGACCCAGGCTTGACACAGTTTTTAATCCTGACCCCGTTTGACCGCGAGACGCTGTGACATCTTTATACCAGACAACATCGAGGTGACGAATGTCATGGCTGACATCCTGTTTTCAGCTCTGTTATCGCATTTTCCTACCTTGCCGGATTAATGTTTATCCTATTTGAGTGTCAGGTTGACGGGTATATGCAGGTGAGAGTGAGAAAGGTAAAGAAAGGCATGGGGGATAAACACACAAGTGCTCGATCCTTTATTTGTTTGCTTTTTCTCTCTCTTCTTCCATATCAAATGGGATCTCTGTATGTGTGTGCATGTTCATACGCGACCCAGGGAAAGAATATATTTGTCAACATGACAGCTGTTATGGAATCTGTTTCAACTATTTCTTTCTTCTCCTTGCCAGTGGCTACGACCAGAAAAGGTATAAATGATATTATAATTTTGATATACAAAAATGCCATGTGGCTCCGCGCTCACTGTATTTATGATTGTTGTCAGGCACCATTTGCTGTTTTTGCGAGTCTTTTGTTCTACAACAGGTGAATGGCAAAAACCATAAATCATTTGCATAACATCACATTAGGATATTTCTATTTATATATTTATTACAGATAGCTATTTCTTTCCTAAAAGTACGAGGTCACGTGAGGTTAAAATGCTTTTTATACGCCGCTGACAGGAGTGATAGTGGAGTGCTCCCTGGCAGGAAGTAAAAGACTTTCGATAAAACCACGTGAATTAGTCAAAAAGTCTTAATGCTTGACAGAAATGACAATTAATACTCTTCACGAATATTATTATCCCAATGCCGTGGCATAAATCTAGACTTTATTATTTTTTCGTGTTGGCAACCGTCGCGAAACCCTTCCTTTGATCCATGAAAATCAAATCCAAAACTGGGTGAGAGCAGCGGGTAGCCGATCCGTGATTATCATCTTTTGATGCTGTTGTTGTTGGAGCGATGCTTTAACAATCGTTGACACAGGTGTGTTGAAAGGTTTCTCTGAACGGCTGGTTTTCTAAGCATGTTTACAGCTGATCTAACGCATAAATCAGTAACCAGTACAATCGGAAGAACTCATTTTAGACATGTTGCACTGAAAATGGTGTTGAGGGCCGAAGGGGTTCACGTTCTATTGTCAGCTTGTGTAGTTGAAATGTTCACCATGCAGAGAACTGAAATTTAAAGGCCGATAACTACGCTTGTCTTGGTCGAGTTACCATTAGCAGGATTTACCTCCCTTGCTTAAGCGTTCAAATTCTAGCATGTGGCTGGCTAGCACTCTTCAATCAGTTAATTGTCGCAAGGTTAGCTCTTTACTTCTGCTGAATGTGTGTGTGTACTCGAGAGATTGTATAAGTATCCTACTTTCTTGTAAAGTTCTGTGCACACTACTAAAAGACTCCAGAGTTTTCGTGTTCATGCATTTGCGTACGTGTCGTTGGGAAAGGGAGAATGAAATATATGTATACTATTTACAATTATATTTTATATAACATCAGTTTAAATTTCTCAATTACAACCGTGTAGTTTAACATATTTACCCCTTTATATCCTTCCTGAAACAGAGAGCCGACTCCAGACGCTGTTTTTTTGTTTTTTGTTTTTGTTTTTTTGCCGAGGCTTTTTTTTTTTGTCTCTCCATCTTCTTGAAATCCTTCGTATGAAAGCCTTTTATAGGGGGAAGTCAGGGCACGAGACCCACTACTCTCATTCCCCGTGCCCCGCGCGCTGTGAGTAAACGCATTGCAATCCGCCTCCTCCATGCCCTTGATGTGCATGCATCTCTGTGACCTAATGGCTCACGTGCGCGACCTGGCAACGACTCCGCGGAGCACCGACGCTGACCTCGTCCTCGGGGTCACTAAACAGATGCCCTCCTCCCCTCAGTCTAGGTTATCTTACCTGCCTCACGGTGTAGTAGGTTTTATTTTATGAATTGATTTATTTATGTCTGTTCGCTGTCTCGGCATTGTAGTAAGAATCTGTACTGCTGCGGGCATCGCCCGGCTGAATATTCACAAAGGGTGGAGAGGTATCCGTCACAAGGTTCAAGCAGGTGCTTTCCTTAGTTCACCAGAATAGGACTTTGTGTTTTGAAAGGACAGGATAAAATTGCTGCAGTTGTCAAAATCTTCCATAATGATTACCTTAAATATATATAGCGCCTAAAGTCCCGCACACTCAGTGACCTAAGCATTAAATATATGTTATATATGGGTTTGTGGTCGATAAAGAATAATCAAGACCTGAACAGTTTTATCCTACGACAAACATCGTGTTCAGAATATGAGAAGAATGAACATCTCATTTTCTCTTGAATACACTCGTAGACACTCATGGACACAAACACAGAACAGTAACACACACACACACGCACCGCCTCTATTCATGTTCTTTGGGATTTAAAACAAAAATCAGGTTCTCTCAGAAATGGCACGTTACGAAATGCGATTGACAGCAGCAAGAACCAGGCCCATGAGGATGCAACATGCTCTTCTGGCGGTGTTGTTTTTTTTTTTTCTCTCTCTCTCCTTCTCTCAGGAAGAAGTATCAGAATGAGTAAGCGCCACCTGCCGGGCGACTCCCACGTATACAGCGCCACCTGTCCGTCAATGGAATCGGCCATACCGTCGGCGTTCCTTCGTCACCAGAGTTATTTCAGGGAATGTCGAGAACATTCCAAGTGGAAATCATCTAGAAGTTTCCAGACGCCGTCCTGCGAGTGTTGCCAGATTCCTGGCGGACATGCGAGACTCAAAGACGATTCTTTACTCTTCTGCAAGCTTCACAACATTCGCGTAGTACTTGAGTCCACGACTACAACAATCGGTTGTCTTGTCTGATGATTGCTAACATTAAACCGTTGTGGAGGGTGCATTTGCCTCCCTCCTCTCTCTCTATCTCTAACATTCACCCACACAAAGTGAGATTCCCCACTGGAGGGATGGAGGAAACAATTAGAGTCAGTCTGCCAGCTAACTGTATCCGCCTGCAACTTGCACGCAAGTGTTGGCGAAAATAGAAAAGATCGGGTCCCGAAATTGAACGATGTTCAACTCTGTTCAACTTTTTACAGAATCCATGCATTCTTTCTTGTACTGTTCTCTCCTACTGCCCCGTGTTGTGTCGGCCTACTCGCTTCGTTTCGTAAGATTCCTCTTCGGTGCTCGTGATAGACATCATTTGTCTTCTTGCGTATACAGCTGCATGTTTGATATCCATTATCCATGCATTCTAAACAGTAATATTCAGTGGTTGTTTATGCTGTCCATGTTGTCCATAGCATGAAGACCTGCTGGGCATACACTTCGCACCACAACAAACTAAAGAAATTCTCACCTTCACAATAAATATAACCGGGGCAATTACAAATGCCTCTCAAATTACGTCTCTTTCATAACTCAAGATAAAGGCGAGGTGGAGTTTTTATTTTAAAAAAGACAAACAGAAAGAAGGAACCAAGAGTCATCGTTTAGACAGATACCAAAACGTGCAAGTCCTTGTCCCGAGTAAATTAATGGCTAGCATCTTTGTCTATGTACTTATAAAGCAGCGTCCAGACTTAGCGGATGTCATCTTAGACCGTAGTTATAAACCACAGACAAAATAACATAAAAACAAAATAACATAACAATCCGTAGAGTCTTGACTGTCTGTCGGAATGACAAGGCGTTTTTCCTCGATTTCCCCATTTTACACACAGGTAGTGGGTTCACCTCGCTTCATGAATACGGTTCCTGGAAGGTAACATCACATCTTCCTGTCACGTTTGACTCTTCTATCCTACCCTCCTACTATCCTATCCTCCTACCATCCCACCCTTCGCACATTCTACCCTCTTAAGTCATCTCGCTCTTTTGTCTGACACTGGTATAAAGTCATGGGGTATGCAGACCCACGTTGTCTTCTCCAGTGCTCACCGAGCAGCGAGGTATACTGTAGTGTAACCGTTGATATGGCAGTTGAGTTTCCCTGACTGCTGTAGACTTAGGTGACAGGCGAAGAATTATTTATTAGGCTGTTATCTTAAAATATCGACACAGTACTGCTTTTTTCGGATGTAGGAGAGCTCTCCCTAGTTTTATTTCAAAGCTTGTAACGTTTTCTACAAAGAAAAAAATGTGTTTCAGCGGGTGAACTACAATATTTTATTTGTAAGTATCAAAGGTTAATGCTCTTTGTAATTTAGAGAGTACAGCTACATGTACCATATATACCCTGTTCCGTGGAACGTTCAGCATCGCCAGTTAAATCACTCAGTTTCTGCTACCACAGCTTTTTGCCATCACTTGAACGTTCTACAGCAATCAAGGGAGAGAAGCCACATGCCAACGTCGTGATTAGCAGGAGTGACCTGCCCTTGCATTTTATTTTATCTATCCGCAGTATTGCTGTGTGGTTGCGACGGTTCCTTTATTTTTATTATTATTGTTATTGCTTGGCCTCCATCTGCATCACATCTACTTTGCCAAGCATACACTGCAGGTGTGCCTCGACATTGCTGCGTGCTCCGTCAGTTGTACACTGCACGTGCAGCCAGACGCTCGCGTCCGACAGGAGGTGCGTTTGCAACAGAAGCAGCGAGCGAATTTCGAGTCCGGCGGGACAGACCGCGCGCATCGTGCTGCTGCTGCTGCTGCATGTGAACTGCGGCAGGTTACGCAGGCCCATAGCTGTACAGCCGCGCGCCGCACTGGTATGTTTGTCGAGGGCGGGGGAGGCAGCGACTGTTATTGTGAGTCTGTTGGCAAAACACGCAGGCCATAAGCGGCCTACCTCTCGCCTCCTAGCGCCACCTAGTGTTGCTCTTACTACGCAGCTGCCATTTGACACCTGTCTCTGTGAGTCTTACAAGTTACCAGGTAAGTTAACTCCCTCTATTCAAATTACTAGTTTATGTATTATAAAGTAAGTATAATTACTGTAGGGCTGTGTACAACGCGTACCCGCAACCAGCAGGAAAGTTGTACGAATCACTGTTGTACTTTGATTTTACAGGAAGAATGAAAACGAATTATTCTTTTTAAAATGGAGTTTCATCAAATAAAACGTATTTAAGTCAGTAACTTCACGTTTTTCATATTGCAAGTCCTGACTGGTAAGACCTCAAATAGGGTTACAACCTCTTGCTACTTCCTCTCATTAAGGTCAGTCTGTGAGACAATCAGGTAGGATTGAGATGCAAATTATAATCGCAAAGTTTGAGCCGAGACCTTCCCTCTTTCCCCAGGCTCTTTTATAAATATGCTGACTTAGTTTTTATGAAGACGTTGCTGAAAATATCCATTAACAGAAGTAGAGCCACTAACGGCAGTCCAGAACTGAAGTAGAGATAGCGACCGGAACTGGCCTGGGTGGGGAACCACTTCAGTCGTGATGTACCCCGATCGGCATGTCTTGGGGCCAGAATGTCACTGCTTGTAGGGTGATGCTCAGTAGTGACATCTTTGTGTATTATGGCCACAAGTCATGCATTTCAGTGAAAAGTGTAAATAATTGTCTGTAGCTTCCCTGAGGGATACTGCACAAATACTAGACCTTAGCAGGAGGGGGAGGATACCTGTAGCTTCCTACCAAACCTAAGCTGCCACGACAGTGGCTGGGTGGTTGGTTGGTTAGGACCAGTGTTTTCACCTCGCAGTCTGTGCGCTGTATATGAGGGGTGTTGGGGCGAGAAAAAAGCGGGGATTCCAGAGAAGCCTCTTGAAGCAGGTGGCACCTCCAGAGAGACATACAGGTAGTTCAAGACAAGATCAACGCCGTAATCTTCATTATCTACCTCACTAGTCTTTCCACAGGCACGTGCTAGGCCTACACACAGACTACAGGTTAAAAGTATTAAGAATCTCGCGGATAAATTAAACACCACGGAAGGATCGTTAGTGCTCTGTCTTCATTCTTATCCTGAGGTCTACCCCACGTGACTGCAGCCTTGTATGATGAGAATGACGAAGAAGTGCGCGTGCCTTAATTGTCCTCTTGCCATGGTCAAACGCAGATGTAAGATATAGACGGGTGGTAAACTATCGTTCAGTTACATAGCCAAGCACTGGAGTGGTGAAAATAATTACTTCCTAAACTGCTGTCCATGAGCCAGATACATTTGCCGTTCTGTTGGTGACCGAGTTGTCTCCGCCAAAAGCCAACACCCTGCGCCTGATTATCGACCACAATGTGTACTTGTACTTGAGGAAGTGTACATACTGTACTTCAGACACTGTACACTTTCTACACAAGAGTGATATACAATAACTGGTCGTGTTCCCTTGATTCTTGACCTGACCATCACGTGCGGTGTACAGAAAGCGAGACATTTATCCCCCTTTGAGTAACTGCGAAGGAAAACGAAATAGCCTCCCTTTGGCCCCCACTCCCTGTATCCTTGACCTGCACAGTGTACTTGTCTTTTGACAATGTGTGTGTGTGAGAGAGAGATCGTCAGAGTTTGATGCCAAGACTACAGTCCACCAACATCAGAACCTGTGACTACATGCTTTGTCTGCACACAACAGTTTCACACTGCCACGGAACATTCCCGCAATCTTTATGGCAGATAACTGCGCATCGCATACAGTTTATCGGAGTGCACTTGTCAAGAGCCAGAGACAAACTGTTTTCTGTGTGGAGGCAAGAAGAGACAGTAATGAAAGATTAAACACAAGGAGAACGCTAGAGACGAAGATGCTCATCCTCCCTCTCACCAGAAAAAAATAAAGAGAGCTTTGAAACATAAACAATTGCAAGGAACCTGCAACAGGGTGAGGAATCCTGTTACTGGTGGATCCTGTTGTTATCTGCGACTGTACATCAGCATCTTTGGTGCATGTGCTTGTTGGGGTCACGTGCATGTCGAGTGCTTTGGTCTTTGGCGCCAGACAGACCATTCTCTGTTCCAGATGTTTGCGAGTCCAATTGTCTTTGACTGTAGACGCTGGGTCAGTCACTGTAGCAGTCGATGTCTTTATGTTGAATACTTTCACCATTAGTCACTGTGGGAGGGATGTTTGCATGCCGAACACTTCCACCCCTGACACCATAATTACTAATAATGACAATTAGTCTGTCGTGTTACAGTCTACGAGGCAGCGGCATACCACGCATTCATAACCTTTGTGCTGCGATTTGCTTCTGCGTCGAGCAGCACGTGCCAGACATGTCCTCCATGAGAAGATCTTGAGCAAACAGACATTCATACATACTCAGGCAGCTAGCATTGCTCACTAAATGGCCACCATATGTTTATTCTTAACAGGGTTTTCCACACAGGTGACCCATGAATGCTTCAAGAGCCGAGTGTTGAAGGCAACACCTCTCGCCGTTCAATATTAAGGACGGAAGGAGAAAAACACAGGAGGACGACGCTCCGTCTCTCAGTCTATTGATTTATCGGGCGAGCTGCGGCGACAAACATCAGACCACAGACCGCAGCAGGAAGAGGAAAGGCATCACTTTACATCTTTATTGCTTCACGTGCATAGACTGGTGTCTGACCCCTCCCTGACCTCAAAGTTTCATTATGCAGACACTGAGTAGATGAGTTAGCTATTACGGTTTTGTTGTTGTTGTTCTCAAATTTCACTCCTCCAAAAAGGAAAAGATTGTTTTATTTTTTTATTTTTATTATTTTATCATTTTTTTTTCTCCAGGACAATATTTAAATTTATTCGTGTCTGGTTATTTGGGTGTTAGGGTGAGGTAGATAAAACTTGAGATATCGCTAGTCTGGCTGACAGGTAGTACAGAATACTTACTCTTTGGTTGTCGTGTGTACTTCAGACGATGAACTGATGTAAGTTAGCTGTTTATTTGTTTATTTGGGGGCCATGCAAATATGGATCTGTGTGGATGGTCCAATTTCCAGTGGAAATCTGTGGGCCACGTTGAGAATCGTCTGTAGTTTCTTTGCATAAAAGACTTTGATGACACTGACGAAGATGAACCTGCTACAGAAGTGGGCATTTTGATATGTGGAATCACTTCTTGGTTTTGATGTCTCCTTTAAAACAGTTCATCTCGCGAAAGAAACATAGAAGTTGTATTTCTTTATTGCCTTTTGTGGACGTTCTACAACTCTGGGCGAGAGCACTGATGCTACAACCACCTAGATGGGTCCTGATGAGAAAAAGTCCCCTAAACCACCCGGCACATGGCACCCTGATTTACCTGGCAAACTGTAAAGCAGTGGAAGGAGAGGGTTGTGCTTTGCCTTCCACCTGGAGTAGCCACCAACAACTTGCCCTCGTTGCTTCTAAGGATTTGAGATTTTGACCAGTTATCTTCTAGTGGCGGTGACTGACGTCCTGAGTCTCCTACAGCTGCTTGATAAGATTTATTTTATTTTAGGGGGAGTGTGGGTAACATAAC
This sequence comes from Pomacea maculata, assembly GCA_004794325.1. Classification (NCBI taxonomy): domain Eukaryota; kingdom Metazoa; phylum Mollusca; class Gastropoda; order Architaenioglossa; family Ampullariidae; genus Pomacea; species Pomacea maculata. The sequence continues at coordinate 300,382 of SRHC01002482.1, forward strand.
CTTTCCACTGCGGAGTGACTGAGCCCTTCTCAGCTCTCCCGAGGTCGGCACACGTAGACGTCACAGGTAACAGATGTGACGTGTCGTATCAAGATTCAAACTTATCTTACAACGTCTGACGTCGTCGGGGTTGTAGCCTCGATATACTCCAGTGGAGCTACCCTCCTCCACTCCTCAGCATCTACATACAAGAAGGTTGTTGGTTCTTCGGTCGCAGGTTACGGGGTATCCGGGTGACGAACGATCTCTGACATTAGAGGTGAGAACATGATGAGGTTATCAGGTCTCAACAGGTCACTGACCTGTGTTGGTGCCAAGGGGTGGACAGGTCTCACCTCAGACTAGTCTCAGTAGAAGACGCTGGACTGACACGCGCCATGTAGATGACAACTCCGTCCATCTTTTGTATGCGTGCGTGTTCATTTGTACACACCATACACACACATGCGTACGCGCTCTCTCACTCTTCTGTTGACTGCTTGAAAAAAGATTTTTAAAAAAACCCTAATATTTTATTCCCCTTTTCCACTGCAATATTTAAAAGACTTCTCGTCTGTGTAATCACAGGGAAAGTACTCAACTATCTAACACCAAGAGAGCGAAAGAAAAATAAATTTGACCCAAATTTCTTATCTTTCTTCCGAAAGATGCCCGAGAGTATTTGATGTTACACCTCCGGGTAATTTCTCTTCCTGTTGGCGACCTGACAGCAGAATCTCCGCACTCTGGCACCAAGTCTTCAGGGTTTACATTAGAATTCCTCTCTTTACAGCGACTTGCCTTTGAGGGAGAAGGGAAATATACAGTCTCCGTAGTCATTCGCGGTAGACAAAGATGTTTTCTCTCGGCTGCTTTATGGAGCCATTAGGTGAGAGTTTCTGAAAATAATCAAATATGACTGCATGTGTGCACACCTTGGCCACCATCCTCACACAAGTCGCACGGTTTGACCTGGCCTCCAGCAGCAGGAGGAGAGCAGTTCGTTAAAACCTCCGCCTGCTGCGAGGGCGTTACACGTCATCCACGTGAAGTGAACGGCAGGTGGGCAGCAGTGAACACGAAACAGCCCTGTAGAGGCTGAGTTGGGACTAACCTGAAAATGCAGAGAGGGAACACCTGCTTTTAATTCATGTGTTTCACCTTGACAAACAGTTTCACCCTTATGATTTTTTTTTTTTTTTTTTTTTTTTTTTTCATTTCAAAGCATCTCTTTCCGTTCTCTCTCGACTCAGCTTTTTGATGCACCCACACAGATTTTATTTTCTACCAGCGTCAGCATTCTTCAACCAAATTACTCAGTCTGTGATGTCTGTTGGTCTTAAGTGCTAGAAGGAAGAAGGTGTGGTTGAAACAGCTCTGATGTATGTAAGGAGACGAAGAAGATGAAGCAGAAAGAAACGTATCCCTGAGTGAGAACTCATTGTCATGGAAGGTATATCACTGTACATTCTTTATTCTCACATGTACCACCACCTGTATACAGGACTAACAACAGGAAGTATAATTAAAGCCGTGACATCAGATACTACTATCATATACAGCTGTCCAAACTGTAACATAAGTGTGTCTATCTTTGGTCTTGAAAACCTGACAAACTCCTACAATCAGCACAAATCGAGATAAAAATTTCCATAAAGACGATTTCATTACAGAATACGGTTAGATGCTCAAAATAACATCTCGTGTTGTCTCGGATATATCTTGCCTCTTGATCTCTGTAATTAAACACCATAGGAAGTGAAACCTCTTATCTCCTACATTTGTCAGCAGCACGGCACGTGTTTAGTCCCGGAGTTCAACTAGCGTCTGGTTGTATTTACATCATGCCCTCGGGTTTCAGCTCGTGTAGGTGTTAAACCCACCTTTGAAGCTTTCAGACGCCCAACACTTGGTTCACTCCGCTGGGTGGAGTCACAACCCGCCCTGGTTGTTACTTTGTCTACATTCCCTTACCTTCAAGGTTCTGACATACACTCGTGTAGAGCATAAACATAAACATGTTTGAGTCTTCTTGAGAAAAAGAAAATAACTCCAACAGTCCACTCCATTACACGAACACTGTCTCCTTCCGTACTAGTAATAAGCAGACAGGACTTCTCTGTGTCCACACAACAAGAAACATCTGTGCAATGAAGGCTGGTGATGTCTGCCTGAGTCAGCAGTTTACCTGCAACCTCATGTCGTTTGTATCACAAACAGCACGTCACTGATAACGGGTGTGTTTGTCTACGATAGGCTCTCACACCAACTGCTCCACTTCTGGGTAGTTTCATTGGTGTAGGGCATGAAATTCTGTGTTGAAGAATACCCGTCAGTCCATCGGCTTAAAATAGAATCTGTCCTCCTGGCTTCTACTCTGCTGACCGTCTACTCCCCCGTTAGCTGTCAATCATTCGTAGCCAGAGTCATACCTCGTAGTCATACCTGGCCTCCTCTCCACTCTTTACCTGGAAAAATCCACGACGTAATTTGACTCTTACGGGGGATGACTCTTGAGGCTGAGTACGTCAGTGACGTAATGACTTCACTGAGCCGCCGACGTAACAAAGGTCTGGCAGCAGTCACGTGGATGGCGCACCTGGCGGAGGTTTCTGGAATGAAGGTCGTTGCCCCTAGCAAACGATTCCTGCCTCGCACGCGCTGATGCGTTCCCTTGTGCGGAAAATTACCTGTCGGCGGCGGTCATGAAGCGTGAAGCGAGGAAACTATCGGGGGTGGTCTCCCCTCCTTGCTACTACAGAAACTTCCGTGGGGGCGCCTCGTGAGAGAAAAACAAGGGATTCCTTGGTCTTCATGAGGATCGAAATAAATCTGCTGCTAGCTCCTCGTGCACCTCTGGCGACGCTAGTCGGGTAGCTACGCACCCTGGTTTGGGCCAAGTTTGCATTCCTCCTGCTAGCACCTGTCCGCGGTATTCTTCAGCATTGTGTCTGTTAATACCTCGGTGTGGTTCCGCATCATTGCTTCTATTTCCACGTGTCGACAGTTCAGCATCAGTTATTCTGTCAGCACCTGCCAACGGTTGCGCATCACTGTGTTCTCTCATCACGTGTCTGAGGTACAGTAGTGTACAGTAGTGTGTGAGGTAGAGTAGTGTTTTCACTGAGCACCTGCCTGTCTGCCTATGACAGTTATTGCGTCCCTGGAAGGTATTAATTTTTTAATACCTGTGACCTTTGATGCCATCTGTTTGCTTCCGCGAAGTGTTCTTTCTCTCAGCTACAATGTTTTTGGATCATAAATGAGCCAATTTAAAAATTAAATGAACGATTTTTATAAATAGAAGTTTATTTTTTAAAAATATAACATTAAGAGCAAATGTACGCACTTACATGCAGATTTTGAGCGCGAGGAGCTCATTAACCACAGCGCATGCGCAAGCAAAAGCAAACAAGTGCAAGAAGGTGGAAACCCGTCAGACCACGTGACACATTTCAGCAGTTGGTGGAAGTGAGTTTACAGAGTTTACGGAGATCACGAAGGAATTACTTCGGCCACCGACTTGCTTTGCGTCACGTGCGGTGCGAAAGTCGTTCACTCTGATGGCACAACAGACAATCGGGGTGGGAGTATCATGGGTGTCTTATTTTTTTCTCTCTCGCCATCTTCACCCCGTTTCCCCTCCCCAATCCATTTTTTAACAGCAAATCCTCCATCAAACATAGAAAACAAATACTCCGAGCTTTCAGTATGCTGTCCTGTAGCCGAGGGCGCTCAGGAAGACTGACAACAGCAACAGGTGGAGGAGTTGTGTACGTCACTCAGGCTGCCCTCATTCTTCCAGTTCTTCTGTCGATGCCATGCCAAGATGTTTTACCCGAGTTCCTTGACTCTGAATACCGAAAATGTACCTGAGGTTGACTGTTTCAGAGTGAGCACCTGTTCAGGTATGTTGTTGCCGGTGCCACAGTAGCACTGAGAGCCTGTGGCAGACATTCTGGCTCCGGGTAATGGCTACCCGGCCATGATGTGCGTTGAGTCGGTGCAGACTGACTGTTGTAAAAATGTATAGAAGACAGGCAAAGGTGAACTGAGGTCTCGGCGCACGAGACTGAGCATTTCCAGAGAGAGATGTAGAAATTGGGGTGTGCGGATAAAGAGAGGATGGGAAAGAAGATCTGTCAGTCGTGACGATGAACAGGCTTCCGTCGTCAAGGCTGCAACTCATGGAAGACTTTGGAGCACGATCTTACCTGTAACCATGGACTTTGATGGAGGGACGATTGTAGCCTCTCTTCTAGCGATGTGTATCTATGCTCTCGAGAAGGATGAACAACAGTACATCTACCGACATCCAACAAAAGACAAATATAGAAAACGCACAGAAAAATCCAGTAACAAGAAGTAAAAGTGTCATGACAGTAGAGGAAGACTAGGGGGAGTAGCAATAAACTTGAAGAGGGGGAGAGGGTTGGACAAGAAGTAGAATTTTTGGACAGTTGTTAGGAGTTTCGCTCATTAAGTTTCAAATGTCAGAACAGCTGAAAATAAGCAGGATTCTCAAAACCCTCGCTAGGGCTTCCACAGACCACATCTGCCTGGCTTCTCTGTCTTTTTTGTGTGTGTGTGTCCGCGTATGAACAGGATGCACGCTCCGTGATGTTTATGGCAAGCTCTGACTTCAGACACTCCGGTGTCGTCATCATCTGTTATCGTTTAAGCGAACCAATAAGCAGCAGCACGTGGCGCTGTTGGCCGCTGCGTCTGTGCGCGTGTCGGGTGGGCACGTACCCAAGACAAGCTGGCGAGCTGTGGCCAAGCGGTTTGCACCTTGATGAGCGAGCAGTCTGTTGGAACGATCGGCAGTTGTTATTGTAAATGTTTACTAGATCGTGGTACAAGAGTTTCCAATTTGTGAACTTAACATGCAGACAATTTTAGAGAATTCTGCTTCGCGACAGTTGAGACAACTTGCATATGAACAACTACCACGTGACAGGTCCTGAGTTCAGTTCTCTTCTCGGGTAAGTTTCTTTGTATGTGGCATCTGGGCTGAATGCCTTGCCGTGATGTGGTCTTAGTAGCTGCCTCGGCGTAAGACACCAATTGCTCTCCTGCTCAAGATTTCCCATTTCAAATGAAATGTTTATTTACAGTCGTGTCTGAAACTCAACCCTGGGCCTGTTCTTGGAGATCGCCATGCTGCCGCACCCTATCGTTCAGAAAAATAAACTGACCGTACATCGTGACGAAGGAGGAACCACGTGACAAAGATGGCAATCTCTGTCACGCCAGTCTTGTCCTCGTCACTCACCTTTTCCTCGTTGTCCTCGGACACAACATGGCGGCCTCCGTGATTGTAGGTTGACTTTCAACCAGAAAGTTTAAGCGGCAGCGATTCTGAACGGCAGCTTTTCCCACAGCACCAAGGATTGTACACGTGGTCTCGCGCCAACCACTTGAACAACTTGAGATGTTTTAAGAAGAACAGGGTAGACAGCAATCTAGGAATTTCTGTGGTTTCCGGTCTGAATTTGTCTTGGAGGCATCCTTACCGGTTCATCGGGTCTGTTCTCTCTTTCTGCTCAGCATGTGTCCCAATATATTCATCATATGTGTATGTGTGGTTGGGTGAGGATGTGTATTAAGGTACATACTTCACATCATTGTGTTTACCTGCAATGTTAAGAGACATAGCGAACGAAAAAGAGAAGAAAGGAAGAAAAATACTTAGAAAAATGGCGTTCTCCTCAGAAAAGGGTGGGGTGGAGGAAGAAACAATAAAGCGGTGCTTTGTTCCATGGATTATATGCGCATCATTCTAAACATTGTCTAGGTCTGTGGAATATAATCTATGACAGGATCCCTTTGAATGAGCCGATCAACGATAGACACACACACACCAACACACCAACACGCGGTTGCACACCCGCAACTCGTTACGTCTCTCCGCAGCGCCGCCTGACGTGGAGTTAACGTGTCGGATCCACTGATACCAAATGTCAAATTCCAGATGCTCCGAATCCCTCTTTTCCTGAATAACAGGGAGGAATGCCTCCCACCACCGCTGAATCTCTTTGAGAGATGTGCTGCTCCGTGTCCGAGACCAGCGGTTATCTCGCCGCGCGGCAGAAGGCGCCGCTATCGTTACGCCATCGCTGGCGGCACGTGGGGAGCCTCGCCTCTTATAGACCGACTGCTTCCTGTCTCTTGTCTTCGCCAAGATTCGCACGTGGAGAGGGACGGGCAGTTACTTTCTGCCTCTTTTTTCAAACTGCAGGGATATTTCTCTTCATCGGAAGTTCTAAATCTGTGCTCTGGAGGCATCCAAGCATGCAGCCAAAAAAAAAAAAAAAAGAAAAGTTTACCACGTTTGTCATTTGTCTAAAACAGCGTGGGGTGAAGATGTAGCAGAAATACGCTTACCAAAAAAAAAGCAAAAAACAAAAAACAAAAAGAAAAACAAAGAAAAACAACAAAGGAAAACAACGACAAAAAACACAAAAAAACAAACAAACAAAAAACAAGCAAACAAACTAACAAAATTGCGAAAGAAAAAAAGATCGTTTTTCTTTAAAAAGAAAAGTTGCGTTTGACCTCAAGGCACTCGTGACCCATGTGCACGTTCTGCTCAAAGAAATTCTCGTCCATTCAAGCGAGATTTACAGGTGTGGGCCCCTTGCTGACGATCAGGTGTAGCTACAGACAGGGGCGTTCTCGCCGACCTAGTGTGTTTTGAGTCTGAAGCAGGGAGCAGACATGCACGTGCAGACTCTGACAGGTGCGTGCAGGCCTTGCATCTCGCGGTCAGCTTATTATTTCAGTGAAAATGATCTCTCCTCATTCGCACACCACCTTGCTTTCTCCATCTGTCTCTCTCTCTCTGTCTCACATACACATTTCTCCGTCACTGGTTTTTACAAGTGTGAGTGCGGTTCAGTGCGAGCAGTGCACAAAGTCTCCTGCCTGCCATCACCGACATGTTGCTTTTGTACCGTTCTTGACAGTCAAACATTCAGATGCAAGTAGTAGTCATCAGAGGGTAGAAAGTTTTACTGCCTCCCATGTACACAGTGTATTATGTAGCAAGTGGTGCGGACCACTGACCATAGTGTGTGATGTATCAGGGGCAGACCACTCAGTGTCAGCAGCAGCCCGCAGTTCAGGCCCTTTGCTCCCAGCATCCATAACCTCCTTCGTCTTAGGGTTGAAGAAGGTTCCACTTAAAATAAACTCAAAGCAATGTAGATGGAGGGAGAGGGGAGAGATGGGAAGTCAGTGTTGTATGCTGAGTCAGCAGCTTGGGGTAGACGATGGCAAGGTAGTCCGTCCTGATGCTGCATCCACAGAAAAATTCATGTCCCGACAGAGTGTGTGTGAGAGAGAGAGAAGTGTTGTTACAACTAGGACAGCAGACTGGTGCTGTCTCCGCCATATTGTTAGCCTTGCGGCCAATCTCCTCCTCTCCTCCCCTCCTCCCTCTATCCTTCCCTCCTCCCTCTATCCTCCCCTCCTCCCTGTGTCCTCAGCAACAACCTGCAGCCGATCGATGGCTGGCCGCACCACCGCTTCCACTGGAGCAAGATGAGTGTGTGGCCGGCATTGCAGGCGACATATTGCCGACATCTGTATCAATTACCACAGGCAGACATTCATGGCATCCTCTCTTTTTTTCACATTACCTTCAGCACGCGGGAGGGCAGTGTGGTATAAACTTATCTTTAAACCCCAAATCTTAATTCACTCTGACAGCAATTTTCTCTTTTGTCATCGAAACAAAGATATTCATTCCCCTGCAGGTAGCATGCACTGTGGTGGGCTGTCGGGCTGTCGGGATGTTGCTGTTGCTGAGAGATGAGTTGGCAGAGTGCCAGGACAGCCACAGCTCTAGTCTTTCTTATGTGCACTCTTGCGTGCCTGGCCTGTCAACCTCCGCAGTTTACGAGAGTTTTCCCCCTAATTTCCTTTTGAATCTGCAGATGCTCGAGCTTTTTCTGACCTTTTTCCTGTAATTATCTTTAATTTTAGTATCGGCTGAGGTAATGGAACCCAAGCCGTGCTTTGAATTCAGTGGAAGGTGGATTTGCTTAACCCACAGGCAAAGTACAATATCAGCATTTCATAAAAATTCTATAAAATAAATTATAATTCTGAATGTTTCATGATTTCACCTCTGATGGTTAACAGTTCTGAAATGGTTTTGTGCTCTGCAGGGGTTTATATTCACATGAATCCTGGGTTATTGTCACAATGGGGATAAGTCAACAACACACAATAGAGACATGAGGCAGACAGTAGGACAACAACATTATTGGCTAAAGTCAGTGGTGTGCAGAATGTGATGTACCTTTCATACAAATGAGGATTGATGCACATTGCTAAAATGTCTGGTGTAAAATTTCAGGAGATATAGAGCTTATGGGGGGAAGGGAATAAGCCGATGGCTGTCTGCAATAAACCTCTAGATGATGTGGAGGGTCAGAATGATGTGAAAGTGTGTATGATGCTGTAAAATATCAAAGCGGTGGCAAGCAGAGGACAGGGGGAGGTTGGTGATGGGTGGGGAGGGGAAGCTAATGTCTAATTATCAGAAAAGAGTTGGGGGGAGGAGGTTGCCCGGGAAGAACTCATCTTCTCCACAGCATTTCTTAACCAAGGTTCTGGAACAAATGTGATAAATCGACCCTGGACATTGTTCATGAAGCCGCACTTCCCCCTCAATCTGATATTTCAGCCAAAAACAAGTATAAACCTGGCTTTCAGAAGAGAGACCGAACTCTGGTCCCAGACTTTGATCGTTTGTAAACTGAGTCTGTTTTCCGTCTGATTGCAGTGTGGGACGCGTGTTCATACAGACCAGACGCCCCGGCAGACGCCCTCGCCAGGACATCGACCTTTGCCAGAGCTGCTGGTCGTTGGCTGGACGCTCCATACCCCCCCTTCACCATCCTCCTCCACGTCCCAGCCTCTTGTGCCCCCTTCCATATCTCGGCACAGGGTGGTGCCCGCCTGCTGCTCGCTGTGTCCAAGTCTCTCCTCCCACTTTTCGTTGCCCACCAACCAGTGGTAGCGCCGCTCGACTGCCGCGCCGCTCCGACACGCCGCGATGGCTGTGTACCGCTCGGAAGTGCACATCCCCGTGCACAAGGACAGCCTGAGCTTCCAGGACCGCCAGATCAAGCAGTGGGGCAATGTGGAGGAGAAGATGGAGCAACGCCGTAAGCAGTGGGACGATGAGTTCGAGCGCATGAGGCAAGAGTTCTTCGTGCTCAAGCCCTCGGAGAAGCAGGCCAGCACCAACTCGCTGGCCAACGTCAGCAGCCTCAAGACGGCCTTCGAGACGGACAGCAGCGGGCGGCAGATGTTCCGCGTGCGCTTCGACGTCAGCGAGTTCAGGCCGGAGGAGGTGCAGGTGAAGGTGCAGGAGAACAAGCTCATCGTCAACGCCCGCCACGAGGAGAAGACAGCCCAGACCTCAGTCAGCCGCGAGTACAGCCGCCAGGTGGACATCCCGAATAGCGTGAACCAGGATCACATGACCTGTGTGCTGAGCAAAGACGGCATCCTCACCATCGAGGGTCCGGCGGCAACCCCGGCCTTGACCCAGCGCGAGACCTTTCTGCCGGTCAAGAACGCAAGCGAAGCGCCATCCTCGCCGACCAAGACCTTGGGCGTCGGGACGCCGGTCAAGAACCCCATCGTCACGGATCCGGATGGGTCGCGGCGCATGCGCCTGACGGTGGACGTGGGAGAGTTCAGCCCGGAGGAGATCGTCGTCAAGACAACGGAGCGTAAGCTGATCGTGCACGCCGAGCACGAGGAACGCACGGCCGGCCGCACCATGCACAAAGAGTTCAACAAAGAGTACGACCTGCCAGACAGCGTGGACCCCGCCAGCATCACTGCTTACATCGGCGACGACAAGCAGCTGACCATCGAGGCGCCCATCAAGCCGGCCGTGCAGCGCAAGCTGTACCAGGTGACCCAGAGCCAGGACGTGCAGCGGGTGGTGGTCAGCAAGGACAGCTCCGTCACCATCTCCGACAGCCGCAACCGGCCAGTCGTCACCATCAGCGTCCACCGCAAGTAACTTTTCCCTCCCAATCCTTTCCCCCCACGACGCTGACACGAAGGAGGGAGCGTGGGTAGGCGTCGCTGAGCTTCCTGGGTGGGGAGGAGGAAGGCTGAGAGAGTTGCTGTCCCTGATGTGACTGTGAGCCACGTGAAGGTTTTGTCACCCCGGGTGTGCCCCATGCTGCAGTTGTGGAGCTGCCAACGTTCTTCAAGGCAAATAATCTTCTTTCGGGTGCTGACAGAAAATTCAGACAATGGAAAGGTTTTAATCAAACGTGTCACGCTTGTGTGAATTCGGGGTGTTACGACTTACCCTTCCTGCCTGTATTGTCTGTCAAGGGAAAGAATCGAACCATCGCCCGAAATGTGAAACCACGCTCCACCCGGAATTGTAGAAGTGAACAGGTTTGAGCTTCGAGCCAAGCTTGTCCGTGTGACTGCTTTGCTGCGACTGGACTGGAATGGAACCCCAGACTGACAGTCTTTAACTTTCCTCTTCTCGCCGGCTTCTGTTGCTTCTCTCCATCACGTGACCAGCTGTAGATAAACGCTGGCATCATTAATTTTATCTTCTAATTGTTGAGCGTAGGACACCGCCTGGTCGTGCCACAATGACATGCTTTAAGAGTATCACAAAGTGATTGTTGCTAGTATCACAAAATGATTGTTGCTAGTATCACTCAGAAGTTGTTGCTAGTATTCCCTGTTATGTTTACGATTTGTTATGTTTTGGTGTACATCCTTGTTACGAGACGAAACACAGTCTCGCATTTAGAGTCCTGTTGTTAATATTAGAGCTGTCAGTTGTTGTTTAGAATGTGATATGCATATTTATGTGCTATTCTCTCCCCTCCGCTCTTTCCGTGGCTGTCGAGTTGTCTTCCCCTTGTCTAGAGCTGCTGCTTCGTCATCACATATCACTCATATAATGTTGAGTAAGCAGCTCTGCGATTGGTGGAAATTTGCAAGAGAAAAAAAAAGAGAGAAGTGTAGACGTGTGGTAGAGCAAAGGACAGTTTTGCTTTGAAGAAAGTTCGCATCGTTGGCCTCATTGACCACGTGACCACTGCCATCGCCTGGCCTCAGTCCTGCCTCTGTGTACTGGTGGACGTCGTCACATGGACTTCGTGCTTGAATTCCAGAACTGAGCCAAACTTTCAGTTGTTTAAAGTGGTGAAATATGTTCTATAGCCTCAGCATTATTTTGTTTCATGTGAACAGGACAGTTCAGAGACAAAAGCGAGTAGGTGTGTCACAAGTCTGGACTTCACTGCTTCCTCTGAATTTGTAACTTGTTGATTCTGCTTCTGCGAGACTGTCTCATTGTAGTAACCTGTCATAAGAAGACTCATGAGTTACTGCGGTTTGTTGTCAATAATGTCCATTTTAAAAAGATTTTCATGTCTTTTAAAAATAATTGTAGTGTTTCCTGATGCTTCTGTTAGTACTAATTGCTGGCAGATTCTCAGCTTCACCTACCCAGGGAAACACATGTTCTTTGGGCCTTTCTTCTCTAATCCTCTCCATCACCAATAATTCACTAATGTCAAAGAAATTTTAAGCAAATGTGTTTAGTTCCTTCTGCTTTTACTTATAAACAGATCACAGAAAACATATGAACACCAGAAAAGTATCTTTAACAAAAAGTCTGCTTTGTAGAGAGCTAAGCCAGGTCAACTTTTTGGAAATTGTTATGCGATCATTAAACATTGATGCATGTCACATAAAATATTGACCATCAAACATTATCCATAAAATCCCTGTGATAAAAACAATGATTGCATGTTTCCACTAAGTAAGATGGCAGGAAAAGATGGAGAAATAGTTGATTAGTTGTAGTCAGAATAGAGGCCTTGAGATATAGTGGTAGGATTCAGTTTGGTTCATGCTGAGAGGTTAGGAGAAGTGTGTTTGTGTGACTGTCGTCTGCTTTGTTGATGCTTGATACATACAATTTATGAATAAACAAATTCCATTTACCCTGAACTCCCGGAATCCTCAACAAATAATCTGACCTGCTGTATCCCAGCAGATGTAAAGGCCACATCACTGTGATTCATTTGAAAGATGTTCAATGTTGAACTGAACCTTCCCTGCTGAAATGTTTTGTGATGACAATATGTCAGAAGGTATCAGTCAACTGATAAAAAAATTTACTTCTAATGTAACATCAGTGGAAGTATCGTTGCACCATCGTCCGACATCTGAATTTTACCAGGCATCGTGTAGCACCGTGGCACGACTTTACCCATTCTGTCTGTGCGAACACAATGATGCAGTTTTGTTTGTTTGTTTGATTGTTTGTTTGTTTGTTTGTTTGTTTGTTTGTTTGTTTGTTTGTTTGTCTCAAGTCTCTGATGTAAGTTGGTTGAAGTTTTGGTTGACGTGCGCTGCACCATCGGACATGACTGTAACATGACCTGTCCTTTGTCGCGCTTCCACAAAGGGGAAAAGACACAGGTGTGGCTGAGCACCTGTCCTCAGTCCCTGTGGTATGTAGAGCGCGCCTGTGTAGGACATCACTGACCATAAGTGAGATTTATTGTCGTTAAACTGTATTGAAACAGTTGCAACATCGTTTGACCCTTGGTTGTCGGTACTGAGAGACGCTGCGATGTGACTTCAGCTCACGACTCTGTGTAACGGTAGGAGTGTTGTGTGCTGGGGGGGCCGCCACTCCCACGCCGAGTATTACTGTTGGAACTTGTTTTGCTTTCGACGTTGTGTAGAACATTTTCTTCATTCTTTCTGTCTTCTCCAGAACTTAAGTCGCTTTTAAACTTGTAATCTTTATATGCAAATCTTGTTTACTTCTGTTAGAAAATTTTGTTCGCGAATTTATTAAAATCTGAATAAGACGCATCTGCTCTCTGCTGTCTTGTGTGTGTGGACAGAGAGTGTGTGTGTGTGCGTGCACTATGCATGTTTATGTGTAGGACGGAGTCGTGTTACTGTTGTTTTCAGTTCTGTAGTCTGAGTTTGTCCATTGGCTGATTCGTTCGTTTATCCATTCCTCTTTTTGTGTTTTTCATTCAATCTTGTTTGCTTCTATTTATAAACACGAGCTTGTAGTAAACACTTACTACAGTAAACATGCAGCGTGACCACGTAAACATCGTGACTACATATAGCGTTCTATCTAACAACGTGACGCTAGGATGCACCGCCCTCGTGCGCTTATTGCCAGCGAAGACCCACACTGGCCACAGCAGCGTCAGCATGGCATTATGACGTATGTCTCGGTAACAGCAGCGTCAGCATGGCAATAAATATGACGTATGTCCCGGTAACAGCAGCGTCAGCATGGCAATATGACGTATGTCTCTGTAACATCAGCGTCAGCATGGCAATATGACGTATGTCTCTGTAACAGCAGCGTCAGAATCTCGCTTTTACGACATTCAGCCTCGTGTGTCGACATTTCACCGAGGTGAAGCCGATGAGCACCAGGATGAAAACTGCGTTCTACAGACACGCGGAATGCTCCACGGCACTTCTCGTTGCTCTGATCCTCCCCCAGTCGTTATTCTAGTTTGACTTACCTGTCAGGGTGCGATAATCTTGTCGGTGAAGGGTCGCAACCCTCTGGAGCTTAAAAAACCTTCCTTGTAATGCTCCGCGAAATCTCAAGATTCGGCGAAAATACTCTTCGCCCTCAACAAATACCTGCTGGGTCGGAGCTATCTACAACTGACATACAGTCTCTTCTTCTCATACGCATACCTGTATGGGTGCCTGTGTGTGTGTGTGTGTGTGATGAATACATGTATGAGTGCCTGTGTGTGTCAGTATGTGTGTGTGTTAGCATGTATACGTGCATGCATGTGAATGCCATCACTTCTTCTAGAGATTTCAAGAGCAATGCCAGGAGTGATATGTTAAGTGCCCAGGGATTTTTCAACTGCGTTGTGGGTTGTGCTGCTGTTGCTGAGGCTTGCTTTACATGTTTAATTAATTGTTTGTTGAGATTGTTTTTCTGACAAACGTAAACAGCGATAACTCGTGTTTATTTTGCTTTCGTCAGAAACTTTCTGCGGTGAGTTCTTTAGCCTGTGTAGACCTTTCTTCTTGCCATCAGTAGGATGCTGACTTTAAATGTTCATTCAAACCGCATTAATGCAAAAACAGAAAAAAAATGATGTTCTGGGCCAAGAAGGGATGCTTTGAAGTTGTTACTAAAACTTCGGAATGTGTATTTAATCGCAGACTGTTCCGTCCCCTGTAAAACATTATCTCCCTTTCTGTGGAAACCAGCGAGCGGACATTATAATCGCCCTCGAGAGACTGAGCCCCTTCATTAAAACTATCTCCTCTCTCCTCCCTCATTTCCTAGCAAAGATCTGGATTACCATATCTAACTGGAAATATCCCCACTAGCAAACTGTAAGAGTAAGCTTTTAATTAGCTAAATTAAACAGATATGTCCTTCTAATGATGATGTCAACGCTCACGATACCGTTAGAGTGAGCAGCACGTACCATACGTAAAAGAAGAGATGCACAGATAAGTCACCCAAGACTGAGGACCCCAGGCTATGAAAGGGAACCAAGCGACTTTTTTTGGTCCCTCCCAGTCATCTCCCAGACCGTCCTATCCTACATTTTGTGGGCTGGAGGCTAACCGACTTCCTAGACTCTACCCGACAGCACTCCACCCGTCCCTCTAGACTCTCCCCGTCTAACACTCTACCCTCTCTATGGACTCGAACCCTGTGTCAGACAAGCGATGTTTCCTGCTGAACACGCGCTCAAGTACGTGCATGGGCGTCTTCCGTGATTCCCGGGGGAGCTGCTGATCACTGCCAGCAACGTGCGTGTATCGCAATCCTCCCTACCTTGGCAGCGCGCCTCTCCTAATGGGCTTTCACCTGTGCCTCAGGTATGGTGTTCATTTCTGCTCTAGGGATTTCACTTTCTTGGGTATTCTGCCGTAGTTATCGTGTTACATCAGGGAGATCTGATAAAAAAAATGTCGATACATGAATGTAGACGCAAGTGGACATAATAGCTCGTGTCTCGCTGCCAAAAGGAGCGGGTGAGGAAAGAAGGAATAAAACGAGCCCTTGTGAAATCTCGGCAGGAAAAAGTCATCTTCAAATGTACATACCCCAGATGACGTCAGAGGCTACATCAGACCGATATGCGTTATCGTTCTGTCATGTGACCTTTGAATGTCTCCAATGTATTCCACCAAGAATACCTCCAGGGCACCACAGGCTCTACAGCCACGGCGCTTCGTGAGAGATCATAACTATGCCACGCACACACAGATATCTGGAAGCTGAGGTGGGGTTGAGGTGGATCTGAACAGCTTCGTCAGCATGTTGTGATGTGAGCAGTTGGTTTGGTCTAGGTTGTATGTGTGCGCGCGCGTGCATGTGTGTAGGTGCGTGCATGTGTTTGTTGTTTCTGCAAGGTTCGCGACTGTCGTCTGTGAATATCACAGCAAATATGGTGACCGTGGTGTAGTCTTGTTTGCTGGAGCGACGCAAGACTCGACCAGCCAGCCAACAGCAAACGTGGCCATCTAGCCGTTCTTAACTGAGCAAAGTACTGAAACATCAAACACCTCAAGTGACTCATAGTCGAAATGTATTGGCAAAAGTTTGGACTTTAAGAGCGAGATTAGACCATGGGGAAGAAGAGGGGCCGAGACTAAACTTTGTATTCGTGCAAGTGCCTGTGGACGTGACAAACACGTGACCCTCAGTGAACCTTTGAAGAGAACCAATCACGATCCACGAACATCCGTGTGGCGCTGGCGTCGGTTTTCGATCGTGCCGTTCATTGCCCAAGACGATGTCTTCAACACCAACACATTTTAGAGTTTTCATCCCCTTTTCCAGCTGTCTTCAACCGGTGGGTGTCGCTGATACCCTTTTTCTCGTTACCATGGCAACTTCATGGCTACCACGCGACAGATTGTAGTTCTTCACCTGGGAACGTTGTCATGAAGCGAGAGTAAGTTATTTCTCCCTGAGCAAAATGGGGAACTCAAAAAGAATTGTAATTTTTCGAAGTTATAAGGTGATATCCAGACCCCTACCTCATGTTTCTTTACCTCACCTTTGCCATCGCTTTATAACTACTGCTCCATGAGTAAAACAACACTTGTGGGGTCCGGACACCCCTTTATAATGTTTAGAAACAAGACCTTGAGTTCCCCGTTTTGCCCCAGACCAGTGACTTATCCTCGCTTCATAACTGTCGCCTCTGGGGTTTACCTGGACGAGACAAACTGTCCAGTGTTCCCTTTATGGGAGAGAAACCCAGACAACATGGAAACGTTTTATTAATATTTCAAAATTGTTAACATGGTTGTAGAAACGTTTATACTGTGAAATGCTTCATTTTAAAAACCTTTAAATGAGTACGAAATAAATATTTAATGCTAAGACATTTCACATACTAAAACAGAAAATACAACATTTCAACTAAAACTTTGGGAAAATGTTTTGTTAGCGCGTAAAAAATGCCTTTCTACATTTACCTTGAAATGTCGCAAAGGGCACAGAAAAAAAACCAGCAGTTACTTTCTCTTTTCAGCTTTCAAAGCCACCCGAGCTCTTGGCCAGTTGCATGTTCCTACGTGGTGCCAGACAGTCCTGGGCAAGGTGCAGCTAAGAATAGTTTGTCTGACACCTTTCAAACATCTGTGTGTGTGTCATCGTGCTTTATGAGTCACGACCATGTTGTTCTTCAAAGCACACATACACAGACACCGTTTGTTCCCAGATTCCTCTTTGTATCTTTTGTTTTTGCCTTTTGTTACTTGTCTGCATCGTTCTGTCTTCCTTCATGCTTCGTATTCTGTCCATGTCTCCTTCTTGTCTCACGCGCTGAGAGCACGTCCTTCTGATGGCCATTATGTGCTGTATAAATCCCACTTTGTGACACTGTTATTAAATATAAAAATACACAGAGAGAGGCTAGACAGGAATGAGTTATCCTTGACATCTGATGGCGTGGCTGCACTCTTTGTGACAGAATGGACCTGAGATGTCACGGTCACATGTCACATGTCACGACCGTCCATACAGGAAGCCATAAAACCACGTGACTCAACATAAGATGGCATGAGTCTCCACGAAGTATAACATGGTTTCCATGCTACTTGGCACTTTTTTCCCACACCATACAAAATACAGATTTTCCATGTACAGCACCGTGACATACCATTAGCGGTATTGGTGGACTATTGGTGTGAGTCCAAGAAAGTCCTTCAGACGGGCATTACTAGAACTGGGCATGTGTATAAACTATTTGTTTATTCGACCAAACCTCGATCTTTAGACTTGCAAAGTAGGATTGTTGTTATTACTGAAAATAGCTTGAAAATGCTTTCCGAGGACTACAGAATCGTATTAGACATTGTATTAGTAATGATGGTGGACTTGTTGAAAATTTACAAAAAAAACAACAACAACAACAACAACAAAATTTAAGTATTTATTGTTTCCCTTTGACAGATTCTTTCTATCACATAAACTTACAAAGTTACAGCTAGTTTAAATTGCACAAGGACTTTATGGACAATATTTCCACAACTATCACTATATCCATCAACATCTTTTGTTGCTTAGAAGAGCGGGTCCCGACCACCAAAAAAGCGAGATAATAATTATTTAAAGCACTATACCAGGTCTGCATTTCTAAAGCTGATGATTGCTACTACAGAGGAAAACTGTCTTGAGGAGAAGCGGCTTGGAGTGCTGACGAGGTTTGAGGGTTGGAACACTTGAAGCCAGAGATTAAAAACTAAGCTCGATAAGTGAAACCATCCATAGTGCTCATCAAATCGGGCGTTGTCATAGTAACTGAGTGTAGGACGCTGGCAGCCTTTCAAACCAGTTTAGAATCCTGCACAGACCTCAGCAAGAGCCTGTTGCAGATGAATCAGCAGAACGCATTTTTATTTTATTTTTTTCTTTTATTAACGACGTTTGCAGGCCGAGTGCTACCATAACGGTTCTTATCAACGTTTTTAACTGTCTAAAGGTTGAAACATGGTTAGTTAATCTTGCGGAATCTTTAACCTTGCCTTCATCTGTCTACCTACTGTGTGCTCAGGACTAATCGTTGTGTACCTGTGCACACCTGTAAATCGCTTGCTTTTTTGTTCCTTTTTAATCACATAGACGAGAACGATCAAACCCGGGGAGGGGGTTCTTAAAACATTTCTAATGTTTTCCCGTTGTCTTCTGCACCTACGAGGTGTGCAAGTTTCTTGAGCTTGTCATGATGCAGGTATTTCTCTCCATTCCTCATTTCCTTTCTGTTGTTACGGTCGCCGTGATGTATATAAACTACACACATATCTACTCTTGTCATATACCAAGCTACATAATAATATCTGTCATTTTATTCGTTCTCAACTTAATTATTTTCTGCTGTCCTTGTGATAATTACTATACTGATGCCATTCTATTTTCTTTAGATAACCGTACTTTTCTACTGTCTATATGTAAATAACTATACATTTCAGTTGTGTGACTGTAGAAAACTGCAGCTTTCTATGTTAACTAACATAGCACAACAAGTAAAGATATTTAAATATAAACATATCACTGAATACAAACACGCTGGTACTGATATCTAAATATAAACAACACACATGTACTGAAATCTAAATATAAACAATACACAGGCACAGATTGTTGCAAACGCACAGGTATCGATATTTAAATATCAACAATACACAGGTACAGATAAATAAATTCATAATTTAAAAAAAATAGGAAGATGCTTACATCTAAACATAGACAATACAGACGTATATATCTAAATATAAACAATACAGATAACGGCGTCTAAATTTTAAAATGCGTTGTTCATCTAACTATAAAAGATACTCTGGTACACATATATCAGACCACAAACAATACCTGTATACAGATATCCAAATACTAAAGATACAGTTACTTAAGGAGGATAATTAAATACGTTTATATCTACCAACAAAAAATAATGTTATCTATAATAATTCAGTGTGTTTATATAAGCACAAAAAGTACAATTGTCTTTTAAATTTATTGAAAGCAGTAACACATGAACAGCACTAGTGCAGTAGACAGGCAGTATTATAGCGGTGATGCCATCGTAGCCTGCTAGGAGGTTTTGTTTCCCTCCATCTCTCTACTCATCCACTTGTAACTGCGTCTGCCTTCGCCTATAAAATAGTTTGATGGCGCAATCGGCTTCTGCTGCCCTTGCAGGTTACGTGGCGAGAATTAAGGGGCGAGATGAGAGCTGTTCACCCCTTGCCACCCCACACCACCCTACTCACCCCGCCACCCCACTCACTCCACCCACCCCGCCACGGCCATCATCAGTCGTGCTGCGCATGCGGAATGCGCTGTGAGGCACGTGCACGTGGACCCTATTCACCCACAGCTTTTCAGTCTTTTCAAAACGAGGCCTCATGTGCAGCGAAGTGGACTGCCCGAGAGCTTCACAACTGGCGAGTGTTTGTCAGCATTTGTTGACTGCTTGACACTTATTTACACATGATGGTAGACTTGCAGATAGTAAACAGCAAATGTAAATATTGTTATTTTCAAGTTTTATGTGTAGTATTATTAGTCTGAGCACATTACAAATTGCCCACTGGGACAAATAAAGTTGGTCATAGTCATAGTCATAGTCATTGTCATTGGCCTCGTCCTGGACACTCCATCCTGCGAGTCCTCCACTGCACGCGCCTCTGTTCAGCTCACTGCGCAGGTTCGCTTGTTCCTGTTGTCACCAGACACAACATCTGTCACATCTCAACTTACGACTTTGTCAACATTTGCTTAGTGTAGAACATGTTGATATTTGCTTTAGTCACAGATTTATTCAAAGCCAGTAAATAGAACATATATATATAAACTGAATAAGAACAGTAAATACCAACTAAATATAGCCTTCCACCTTCCTGTACACTTAGAGGTATTTCTGACAAATTTGGTGAGGAGCAGACAAACGGTGAGGATTTGCATAGGTTTCACCCATAACCTCACCCACACCACCCACACCACCCTCACACCACTACACTTTAAATATTTTTTACCCCACGTGACCGCTTACCACAACTGCTCTGCAAGTTTCGATCACAGCCTCATTTCCTCAGTTGCTCAACAGCGGCCTGTCGCTCTCGATTACACGTTTGATGGGGTGAGTGGGTGGGACGATTGTGGACGAGTGCTCTTTGAACTCAGTTATACGCAAAATCATTTCTTCTTCAGCCGCTCAGACAATGACTCATGAAAGAGTCTGCTGTGAGCTGCGAACACTTTTCTTTCTTTAGTCTGCAGGTCATGTCAGTGTCCTTAGTTTCTGGTGGGTTGGACCGTCTGCAGGAAGTGGTCAGCTGTCACTAGGAACTCTCCAATGAGGAACTTGGTGAACATGATTTCTATGTCTGGAGTGACCTGTCCTCAGTCTCATGATAGTCACCTTCTCTTACCTCTCTAGGCTGTGAAGTGGATCTTGACTTCTGTATCTGATGTACTGTTGGAGACATCTTTTCTTCTGCTTGGCTGTTATTGTTGCCTTGGCCTCGGTGAAAATGACTTGGAGGACAGAGGTCTCGCCCAGCCTCCATCCCTCCTTTTCTAGCCTCATTGTCGGGAATATTGCAGGGAGAGTGAATCCCTTGTATGTTTGTTTAGCGGATGTTGCAGACCGCTCATGGCTGGTGAAAGTGCATCCAGTCTTTGTCCTGAATGTTTGAGTTTGAGACGGACAGAGCATCAGTAATGATGATGACTTTGGTGTCAATCTTTTCTGTGTTGTCGCAGAGCATCTGAGCTGCGGTCTGCAGAGCCTCGGTTTCGGTCTTATAGTTTGCGGAGAACAAACATTCGGTTACAGATGTTACATGATATTACAGGTGTTACATGAGCACTTAACGAAAGCTGTTGTATGAAAAATAAATAACAGGTGTTTCATGAACACATTTTCAAGAGGCTTATCATTTTGATTAAATATAAACAAACCTAAACGGAGCTCCAGGGACCGGGGGACAGGTCTAAGGTGAGAAATATAATTTAACAAGGGGAGAATTTTCTGGAAGACGTACCAACTTTAGTGTTTAGTGTAGACCTGCGAGCTGTTTAAAAATAGGATCACCCGTCGGAGCTGCGCTAGTCTGGTTACCTGTTGACGGGTGGTTTGACGACTCAGCAGGTCCACCCTGATCTTCGCCCCTCCCCATCCACCCCTGTGTCTAAAAATAATCACACACTTTGCAAAATTTCCTCAGCACGCGGCTGCGCAGACTTTGAGGATCTCGGAATTGAACGAGAGAGAGAGAGTTTTGTGAGCACCACACCTCTCACCCCTCACCTAAACAGCGAGGTCACGTGACCTTTCTCTTCCCCACCCTCCCACTCCTCACGCATCCCTCAGCAGTTTTCACTCCAGCCAAATGCAGCTTGCGAGAACCCTTGCCGATAGATAATTCAGTCCTTTTTTAGCTGCACCACCTTCCATCTGCCTCGACCCCACCCGCACCATGGCCGCCCCCAATGTAGATGAAATTCTTTCTGCGGTTCCTGGTTCTGGAGTGTGGGGGAGGGACAGATTTGAAGGGTTAGGGTCTGCTATGATAAAGTGATGGAACTGCCAGAAAGTCCAGTCAAAATTTGCATTTCTTGTTTACCGGCACCAGATTACAAGCCTCAAGAGTGCAGCGTGAGCCTGTTAGTCTGTTAGTCTGTCAGTCTAGCCACTCAGCTAGCAACAAGCTAGCATCTCTGGTAGTTGCTGGAATGAGACTACGTGTGTAGCTGTGCAATAACTACAATGACAGAGAGAGAAGAGGTTACAGACAATGGCGGGGAGAGTCCTGAGGACAGGGGGTCAGGGTAGAAGTGTCAGTCATGGAAAGGTTCCCTGGCTCACACAACGGAAACATCCCGAACTGAGACACGCGCAGTCCTGAAAGGAAGTAAACAACTTCCAATCGATGCCCTCACCTTCACCTTGCTCCAGTTGACCAGCTTGTGCACTTCGATCCACCCCGCACCCGACCCCGCCTGTGGTTGTGGACAGGAGGGTGAGTATGGACAGGAGGGTGAGTGGTGTTGTGCAGACCACCAGACCAGACATCCAGCTCGGTTCTGGAGCGAAAGGTCAACATAGGTCACAGACGCGGTGCACAGAGGGGACAACACTGTCTTCTCATTTGTTTACATCCGTGATCGACCTCAACCCCAGTACAATTCCACGTATTGTGTGTCCAGGGTGGACATTTATGACATTGATTTCTTTGTTCAAAATTTTTGTCAGGAATAAAAGGGGTGTGCACATTTGTTATATGATTCCTATCTCCATAGTTTATACAGATTGTTGATATAATATGGGTATTGTTTTACAAACATGATATCGTCCATGTTTGTGTTTATTTAACGATGTTTTGCACAGTCCAGACGACTTCAGAGGTCTCTTACAAACAGAACAATGACAATGTGTGTGTTTTCTGGTTGAGCGCTTTGGAAATCCACACCTTTTGTTTGATCATGACAAAATTTTTAAGGATTACTACTTTCGTTTTTGATGAATGAACAGCAAGAGTACAAGTGTTTTATTATTTTTACACACTGCATGATTACACTAGGAGTGAAAGGTCAAAAGTTGGCAACAAAATCACAGCTTGAAGAGTCAGCGACTGAAATCCTCATCCCTAGAGAGTTCAACGCCCAGTGCCAGAATATCTTTGCTGTGCGAGTCCATTAACAGATCGCCTGCAGTCGTTTTCCATTAACTTAATTACTCGGCAAACTTAGGAATATGGAGGCAGTGTGCATGGGAACAATAATATCAACCCATTGGCCCGCCCACCCCCATCTTTCACGGGATGTCTTCAGCGCTGAAAATAAACATGACCAAGAATTTTTGGGTTCAAGATCGTGTTAACGCCGATGGTACCCGACAGGCTGGAGTTGGCGTTGTGACCGATGGCAACTGGCAGAAAACATTCTGCACTGAGGTCAGGACTCACAACAGCCGTGTGGGAGTTACAGTAAGTACAAAAGCAGCCGATGATCGCGAATGGTGGTAAACAAAAACACGATGAGCTCCACGTCAGTCACAAAACTTGTCTGGAGTCATGACTGGGAGGATGGCATGATGAAGGGGTGACATCAGCCAACATTACGAATAGTCGAAGGCATCTGATGGTCACATCAGTCAAACACCTGCATGGGTGGGGAAAAACCTATTGCCGAAACACGCTAGGGTCACAGGTCACCTATCATCGCGGTTTAAAAAAAAAAATAATTGAAAAACCCGGTGATAACAGATGGAGGAGCGCTTCTTGTGCGGCGCCCGGCAGCACACACCTAGAGTCAACAATACATTGTTTTCTTTCCCCACGCATCACAGTGCTCGCAGGTAAAAAATGCTCTCACTTGGTGTTTGCGCGCGCGTTTGATCAAAGAGCGGCAACTGCTATGCCGGAAAAATGTCAAAGCATCACGATGCAGGGTCGAGTTGCAGTTTCAGGTCGAGTTGTCATCTCTGTCCATACATACACTGGCCGTAAAGTCCGTCCTTCTGTAAAGTTTATGGACATTTTTTTTTTAATCTCCTCTTCATAAAATCGGTTGTAAAGTCTGTTTACCGTGTGAACGAATTTTAGTTATTTAATGAGATGTAAAGGAATATGAACCTTGAGCATCCTTTGCGAGATAACTGATGCTCATTTGCACGTCCTACTATAAATTGTTTGTCGGCGCACTCACGAAACTCAAACGGAGCAACAGCGACAACGACAACGCCACCGTGTTTGTCTTCGATGTAAACCTACACGAATGCCTTCAAACGATGGAGGAGGCTGAGGGCGTGGGGTGGATACTTCGGCAGCTCTCGACGACCTGGGGGCTTCTGAGAAGAACGATGATTACTAAGACAATGGAGTGGGAGGGGGAGTCGTGACGTAACCTACCGTGCACGCAGGAAGGTAAAAGAGTGAGCAAACTTACCTGTGGGCTTTTCTTTTTTTTTATCCGCGCAGGTCTCGCCTTGGCGAAAACCGTTCCAGGTGCCTCACAACTGTGTTGGAGCGTTTCCAGTGCATTCTGCTGCCATGACTTGCACAATGCAATGTCTGGAACGAGACGAAATCTTTTAAGTAAATCTTGGAGAAAAATGAAGTGCTCTCGAAATAGTTGTTTCATCCCCTTCAGGTAGTTCCAACAGATTTTCTTTCTCTCCCTATATATATCACTTTTGTCTGCACGCACACACACACACGCGTAAACATGGCTTTGATAACATACTCTCCTATCTCAAATTATAAGGCATGAAAATTTGTGAAGTGCATTCGTAGTTTTATGTCTAACGGTAAAAACGGAAACAATTTCTCCTGAATGTCTGGCACCTATAATGAGGAGGGGAGGAGGGAAAGAAACCGTTATCTTGCTTATTCGCCCACCCCGACCCATGTTTATGAATTAATTTTCAAAAAGTTATTCCAAGGTGGATCAAAAGCCCTCTTTATGTCTCCAAATATTTCGTGTTGGGTGGATATGGTCGCGAGATAGCGAACCAAAAAAGAATCAAAGAAACCAAACTCAATCTTTCCCTCGATAAACACGCATGCAGGCGTAGGCATGTGGGTGGTGTATATATATAGGAAAGACGAAAAGAGATCAACAATCTCACATATCCACCGTCTCAGATTGTATCGAAACTAGAGCGCAGAGAAAGATTTCCCCCTTACCCTGATTACAATCTGTGCTGCTCAAAACAATGGAAAGGCCATGTGTTTACACAATCACTGTTTTGTGCCGATAAACACACAGACAATAACATTGAATTAAAGTATTTCTTTATTTAGTACATGAAACATTATCAGCCAATTTCATTGAAACAAATCATTTTAACAACACGAATTCAAGCTTGTACTGACATAACCCACGTTTTCCCAATTTAGAAAAGGGATATCACTATTGTGTGTCCACCATAATGTAGGCAAGGAACCATTGTCTCCTGGACTGAACCAGTGTTTTTAGACTCCTTTGAGGAACTGCTTGACACTCTTGCTGAAGAAACTGTCAGAGGTAGAGGGGGGTTGGGTCTAAATTGTTGGCCCAGTTGTCAGGACAGGGCGGAAAGCGGGTCACCTTGACCAAAATCTGCTCTTCCTGAGCCGGTTGACATGATAATTAAAAAGGCACGTAGAAACAGCAATACTCTCCCAGGGCTCTACAATTACCGAGTTGTGTTGACAATGAATAGAGCTTGCACATGCACTGCGTTATTTATATTTTTTAGTTCTGCCTTTTTATAGGAATATTATGCAATTGCCCGCAGTTTTGTGGGTTCAGGAATTTTGTTGCTGTTTTTTGCTTGACTGAGCACGCACAAGACCGAACTGGCTGGTCATCAAATTCACGCTCACTGTTCACCCACACAACAAATTCATTGTAAAGATTTTGAAGGAATTGCTTACTGTTGGTACAAACATGATTAATAAAAATGTAGAAAATAATTATGAATGTGGACTTTTCATTGTTTTGAGCAGTATATGTAGTCTGACCAACAAAACCTTTAAGGGCAACACAAGCGCAACATTTTTTCTTTATGGTCGAGTTAAGTTCATTTTAGAATAATAATTCCCAAAATATGAGTATATTATGGTTAATTTTCCAAGATATAAGCCTTCAAATATCGGCATTCTCACTTGCCAAAAGGAAAGCAGAAGAAAATTACTCTTATACTGGAGAGTGCTGTTGCTGATATGTAGTATTTGTAACAGAATCTAGTTAATTTATGCATTTCTAATATAGTCAGATAAGAAACATTGCTCAGATTGTCATGTCAAAGAAGCAATTTTTTGCCCAGAAAATGAAACGACTGACAACCCCACAGATTTGAACTTTATTTAGAAACTTTGACTAGAGCTTAGAAAAAATATAAAGGTCCAAATGAAGTTCACTCAACACACTGGTAACTCTTCTCCAGACCAAAATTTAATGGTCAGCAATCACGGTCATTGCAGTCTACATTGTATTATTGTTGATTGTTACCAAATGGATGCATTTGAGTTAATTTTTCCATGTGTATTATTGTTAATAAAATTTAAACATATTTCAAATGTGTTTCTCTAAGATAAGCTCTTTTTTTTTGCTAAATGATTAATTTCCAGCATCATATTTTCATTTTATTGTTAATTAAAACTGACTGCTGCTGTTTTCATGATTAAAAATATAATAGCATAAAAATTCCATACATATTTATTGATGTAAAAGCTTATTTATTCCTCATTTAACTGTGTGCAGAATTTACTGTTTACTTACTCGCATGTGTTATGCTTGGGAAAAAACTATGTAGTGTGATGTGAAGAGTGCATAGGATATTAAGACTCATTATAAAGTGATGTTATTCAGACATTCGCCAACAGATGTCTGTGCCACATCATCAACATCAGATGCGCCGAGAAACCAACCAAAAACCTGCCAGCCAAGACATCAAGAAGCGGAAGTGGGCCTGGATTGGTCACACCTTGCAAAAGCAGGAAAACAAGTTAACAAGACAAGCTCTGGGCTGGAACAACAGGGGAGGCGCAGGGTTGGGAGACTCAGACAGACATGGAGATGGGTCCACAGCGAGGCGGAAGCAGCTGGCACGACATGGTCCCAACTGGAAAGGGACGTCCTGAACCAGATCAGATGGTAGCCCTATGCTCCAGTGGGGGTGAATAGGAACAAGAAGATAAAGTGATGTAAAAGATTAGAGGAAGATATGTTAAATTCTGCCCCATATAATGGTGAGTGAAAGATGGAAACAAAACTAGGTAAAAATGTGTCGAGGAAGATGGATAACAAATTTAGACTTTTATTAATAAACACTTCTTACACAGTATGACTGCACATAATAGATGTCACTAGCCCAAGGCTTCACTCATCTGAAGACAGAACCAGGGTATCTATGCAGTTTTATTTTTGAAACCAATTCATTTGCACAAAAAATTACAAAACCCTCTCATTCAAATAGTCTCATTTATGTTACAAACTACACAAATGATCATGCAGTATGATTGACTGGCATGTAACTGGCAATTATGTTACAAACTGCACACAGCTGGCAATATGTAATCTTGCCTCTTCTCAAGCTCTTCTGATCAAGAGCACAAACACAAACTTTCAGTTTTCCATTAGGAAAGAAAACTCCATGCATGAA
Organism: Pomacea maculata; assembly: GCA_004794325.1. NCBI lineage: Eukaryota > Metazoa > Mollusca > Gastropoda > Architaenioglossa > Ampullariidae > Pomacea > Pomacea maculata. The sequence continues at coordinate 327,564 of SRHC01002482.1, forward strand.
TGGAAAGTAATATACAAACACAATGCTGTAAAATAAGAAAGATAAAATCACAAATTAAACAAATTATATTATTAAGATCATTTTGCAGAAGAAACATTTTTGCAAAAAAGGAATCAAAATGCAGGTCTTCTCAGATTGAATAGTCTCACTTCCAACATCAAAGTGAAGTCTTGGACAGATTGATAATGAAATCCCATTCATCTGTCAAAGAAAGAACAGTAAGGTAAGAATGTCAAGCAGGTCAAACTATCAAACTGAAAGCTAAAAACTAAATGCATATGTGTTACAACCGACATTGCAAACAAGGGGAGAAAACCAATGCTTCTCCTCTTGAATGTTGTAAATAGGGTTTCTTTCTCAACATTTGCACTTGTTTGAAAACATTTATTCTCATGCTGTACTTTCATTTACATTACTGATTTACCATGCAAATGTGTAATCACACGTAATCTCTATTTGCTTATCAACAACAATGTGCAAACACACATGCACATATAAAATCATGTAGGAATGTTTATACACAGTCATATAAATAAATGAATGCAGCAAAATGTTTATGAATGTATATGCAAGCACCTACATACAATCTATGCTCACCTTGGGAAACTGGCTGAACAGAAAGGCGTGCCCGCGTGAAAAGTGCCATATTTTGGAGAGGACCTCCATCTTTGACATGCTTCATGTGGATGGATTTCAATTCAGACAGAGAAACAAAACGATCCAGAGCAGACTTGTACTTGACATCCACCATGTACCATTTTGGATTATCGTGTTTACTTGAGCTAGACAAGACATACAGAGATACATTTCAAATCAGATTTAAAGATTTTAAAAAATCCTAAAAGATCTGTCACAGAAGTCAAATGAAATAATAATCATAATGTGAACTTTTACTGTGTGTGCTTTTATTTTATGTGTATTTTTTAAAACTTCTTTTCATGGCACAATATGTAATACATCAGTACCATATTAGCATAGTGTTTCAGCCATACCATGGCTAATACTGAAGTAATAAACTAGAAAGAAAGAAATAAACAAGGAAGCACACACACGCATATGGTCAACCAATTGTACAAGTTATACAATTTTTCTTATTTGTAATTATTTAGTACATAATGTACACAAGTTCAAACTTATAAAACATTTTAATAATGGATTAAATGTAGGCAGCTAAAGACAGAGTATAGTAATGATAGTAATGACAAGCCCACACCTCAATGAAGAGAGAGGTAAAGAGCGAAAAAGGATAGTAGAAAAGAAAGCACACATTGTGGAAACTTAATGACCTGTTACTTTCATTAGTATACTCTGTCTTTTACGGTTTGTTTACATTACTGAATTGATGGTAGATAATAAAAAAAAACTAATAATACATAACATTGATGCAAAATAAAAATTACAAAGTTAAATATAGGAGATATGCAGATAAAGCACAATTGCTAAAGTTATTGGAAATTTGTCAATTTGGCAGTGTACAACCCTTTTTCTATCTATACTTGCAATCTACCTTGCATAAATACCTTTTTATAAAATTCAAACGTGCAATCATACCTATCAAAATGCGGATTTTCCTTCTCGAACTGTGTATGATCTGGATACCCAGACTTAACTACCTGCCATAATTGGAAAAGCAAAAAACACAAGGATTTTCATGTTTTATCAGTTTAAAAAACAAAACATTGCAGTTACAGGTTCTTGTATAACAACCACCTACCTCTGTGCTCACTCTTTATGTCGGATATAGATTCACTCTTTCTCAAATATAGACTCTCTTTCGTACATCTAATGTTACATTTACTTGAGATGTCAAAGTGTTTTTGAAAATAGGTCTACCACAAATCCTTCATAAAGGATCCAACATAAAGCTTAAGTGTATTCCAGCATGCATTTTACTAATTTCTCTGCACAAGTATTATTACGTGTAGAAAATATAAGTAATTAATGTAAATAACTCTTAAAAAGCTGACATATGGAAAGCTGCTTAGATAATACAGCTTTCAACATCTAAGACAAGTGTATAAAATCTGATATCTCTTTTAAATCCCCCTCGCAGATCAACAAAATGACGAGGCACAACCTTATTAGATACCAATTTTTATAACTACTTAATGATGTGAGTCATACCTGGCAGATTCCAATGATCCCTGGTTCTTTGCAATTGCTGTGGTAGAAGAATACTTCATGTCCTTCTTTGATTTCATCACGAAGAAAATTGCGTGCCTGATACAGTCATCAGAAAAAACATTTTACTTCATTTACCGTCTAACATCTATCAAAGGTCTTGATTATTTCTTGAGCTTTTGCTTCCCCAAAACTACCAAGTTTTTAATTATCTTATCAGTAAATCTCGAAAGATATATTTTAACGATTATATATGGTTTGTAAAAGTTCTGGCTAACCCTTTCCTCCATCATAGTAATTTATACCTGGTAATTGCGGACTCCATCCCAGTGCTCTGTTTGATTTGGACGGTTCTTCAGATCATCAAAACTGAACTGTAGAGAACCCAATTAAGTCAGAAACACTTTGTTTTGGATAAAAATTGACTAATTTTATATGCAGTCAAACTGCTAAATTTAGCATTCTTATAGTGGGATACATTATGGCTTACATGCACAGAAATACTATAAATGGTATTTGTACAAATACTAACTGCCCTCTTCAACTTGTGGCACATTATAGCTAATCTACTTGTCAACAGATAGATCTGAACTTAAGAAAAATGCACATTATCTTCTCCTCATGTATCACTGAGAGGTCATATATTATGAAGAGATCTAGAGACCTACATTTTAGGGTCAACATATCAAGCAAAAAAACTTACAATCATACATTTTAGGAACACATATAATACATATTACCACAAACATCTAGTGTTTCCTATACCTTCATGTCAACTCCATTTTCAAAACGCGAATCTGGTTCTGACTTGAGGAGCCAGTGAGTATAAACAAGTTTTCTCGCACTGGAGTCAGAGCTGATGGTCTTCTGATCATCTTTCCCTCTTGACCTTTTTGTTGATTTAGGTGGCACTTCTGATTGTTTATCATGCAGTTTCCTTTCTATTATCATAACAAAAGGTAACATCTTATATTCGAGAATATACTTTACGTAGCTATTTCGTTACAATAAATGTAAACATTTTTGCTTGTGATCAAATTTTTCATCATCATCTTCGTAACCACAAAACTTGTCAAAGGAATTAATGCTGCACAAACCCATACCATCTGCATTTGTACATACATATAGTGTGTGTGTGTGTGTGTGTAATTCATTACAACGTAATAAAATGTGCAAGTAAAAGATCACCACGACGCTTCATGTACAAAGAGAAGAATTTTACGCTGTTCATTTGGTATATTTGATTTTCTTTAAAAAGAACTGGCATTTAAACACATGTCAGTCACCATCAACAGTTTTTCTTTTCTTTCTTGGAGGCATGGTCAGTTTATATGTCTAGTAACACAGGGTACGCTTCACAGAGAGAATGAAAGTCTGAGCATGGACGTGTATTTAAGTTTGTGGTCTGAGGAAGGTTTACATTTCCCGCTGGCCAAGTGTTTCCGGCGGAAGTGCAGCACTGCGCATGACAGGAGCAAGTAAAATTCCAACATGACTGCTCCGCTTTCTGTTGTGGACTTACACCTACTGGCAAACAAACAAGATCTCAATGTATATTGACGGTTGTGAAATGTACCAGGTAATACACAGGTTTCAAAATGTTTGATACTGAATCACATGTTAAATGTTACCTTGCAAGACTTCTGTAAATACCTGAGAGTATCTTGTTGTCATGGAAGCTTTGCTCGGTCGCAAAGTCATGGTAAGGTGTTTTATCCTGTAAATAAACCCATGTTATTATTATTATAGCTTCACCAGAACCAAATTAGCACAGAGAAAATTGCATCCTCCATTGGATTTTTATAGAATAGCATCACAAGATGTATTAGGCTGTAAAGTAATTATTATTTACTCGTAATGATTGATGCAGGAGATCGTCATGGTCCGTGAATCACACGAGGATGAAATTTATGCCATAAAACTACACAATAAATTATCTTTAGAGCTTAGTCTTAATCGATTTTTTGCAGTTTTCCACAAGGCTGAAACAGACCTAACAGAAAATATCAGGGAATCAATAGTGTATTTGCACAATATTTGTTGGCCTCAGATTATAGGTATAAGAAAGCTTAGCATATATATGAGAAGTCTGAAGATGGAGGAGAACACTTTTAAGTGTAAATTTGCGCTGAGTCGGTGTTTTTGTTGTATCTAATGATAAATGATGTTCTTTCTGATTAGTTTCTTGCATCAATGTGATGGAGATAATCAGTAATTAAGATCACAATGTTCGAAAAAACTTTGTATGTTTTATTTAATTACCCAAAATGTTGCTCAGTTATTTCTTAAAGGATTGCAGAATTAATAGTTAAAAATATTATTTTTTCTTTTTGGCAGGTACATTTTCAATCATAGAATTGGAAGTAATGGCACTTGCATTTCAGCGTCCTGTGTCACATAGGTAAATAAAACATTTCATGGTTTGAAAGTAGCTGCATGTATGTTAAGGTTTTATATATGTGTTTGTTTTATCAGCATGTAATTTGTTTAAATGGTTTCATACACTTTGTGAAGTTTGGTTTTACACTAAGTTTATCATTTATATTCACCATGACCATCTCACATCAGAGCATAGAAAATTTTAAATATTTAAATTTTAATTTTTTAACAGATTTCAAGATAAAACTTTATCTTTAGCACTTAAGGAGAAAAGGAATTTTATCTTAATGTTTTTGACATTGATTTTTTTGTGAATGTCAAGTGGTAGATTATTAACTTCATTATAACTTAGTGATAAATGTTCTACCTGCAGTGCATATAAGATGAACTCTACCCGGCGCCCACAAAGTGGCCTAACACGAGGCGTGCAAATCACTGAGCTGCCAGATGGGTGTATGAACCCAGATCCAGTTATCATGCAGGAAACAGACATTCTCATGGAACAGTACTTGTCCCCAACTAAATTGGTGTGTTTTTGTTATTTTATGGGACGTGCAAGACCTTTAAAGATATATCTAACTAACATATTTAGTTCTTTAAGTGAAGGAAAATGAGCAGATGAAGTGTTGTGAGCCATTTAGAAATGGCACTCTATCAATAATAAATAATCTTTATTATTATTATGTAAGTGAAAAAATAGTATTTTTGAAAATTCTGTATGAAAATAGAAATATGAAAGTGTAAGTAAACAAAAGCAAGTTAAACAGAAAACATTCAGTGTTCACATGGAAAATCTAGAATCATGCTAAGGTCTAAGATGGTGTACACAATCTGAATGCATTGCTATTTTTATCAGCCATACAAGAGGGTATTACAATGTTTATTGCTTCATGTCTAGCATAATGTTTACAGACATGAGATCACTGTTTTATCATGTTTGTTCTTTTTCAGCAACTACTGGCAGGCACAGACAAACTTGACCAAGTCCAGTCTCTTGAATTAAGGGTAGACACATCAGAAACAACATTAAATAACTTTGGAACACTCTTGCCTAACCTCACTGTCCTGAAACTCTCTGGCAGTCTGATCCCTTGTATCAGGTACAGAGCAAGTTGCCATCTGCTTTTGTTTCTGTCAGGTTTTAATCAGCATGTCATTCACTTCATCAGTTATGTTCGTATATGACACTGCCCACATTGCTTCCTTTTTTTAGCATTAGCTTATTATAATTATATTTAAAAAGAATGGTTCATTTCTGAAACATCTTTCACTCACCTTGTTCATTCAAAGTTTTTTTGAGGATTGTGTAGACTTTTCTTCCCTTCTTGCCTAATACCAGTTGATTTTCTTGCATGCTCCTTTGTTATTGTCATACTTGTGACACTTGTCTGTACAGGGACCTTGGCTCTGCATTGCATAAGCTGGAAGTACTCTGGATGCCTCGGTGCAGTCTGGAAGAATTGGATGGCATATCAGCCATGCTGCAACTACGGGAACTTTACTTAGCATACAATGAGTTGTCAGATTTATCACCGCTTAGCATGCTGGAGGAATTAGAAATCCTAGACTTGGAAGGGTGAGCTGAGATCAATGATCACAGTTGTGTATGTCATTGTGTAATAATTTTCTTTAATATTGAAGGATTTCTTCTCCACCCCTAACCATAATTGTGGTTCAAGTCAGCCAGGAACATTTATATTACTTGTTCACTTATAATCAAAAGCATTATGTCCTAAAACAAAGTCCAGAAATTTTACATTTTTTGTCTTAAAACAAATGCCCACTAATCTTTGTGATTTGACTTCCTTTTTTTTTTTTTTTTGTGGCCATGTGAGTCATTCATGCTCATATTCCTGACTTCTTTTACTCTAAACGTTCTAACAGATTTTCTTCAAACAAAATTATCCACTTGATGTTTTTAAAATCTTCTTTACAATATTTAGTATTCAAAGTTCTTTGCTCATATGTTGCATTTTATACAGTAATTTAATTTTTGTATTTCTAGAAACAATTTAGATGACATTTGTCAAATCGAGTATTTGACCTTATGTCCCAAACTGGGTCAGCTGACTCTGGATGGAAACCCCATCTGTGTCAGACCAACACCAGATGCTCAAGAGGTAAAACTGCATACAGCCATTCACCTTCCTTACCAGTCTCAAGGCTTAATATTTGTTATAAATGCAGTCAGACCTTGGTATTGGAATAAACCTCATTTCAGAAAATCACTCTAAGGAATAGTCATATTTTAAAATTTCTGTTATTCTTGTTAAATATGTTCCACCTCACTCTGGTCTACCTGAATTCTGGATATCCACTTTCCAGAAATAAGTTTACACATTGTATAACGACTAAATGTCTATCAATTCTGGCAGCATAAAAGAAGATCAGCAACAACTTCTTTATAATTAATTACAGAATAAAATAAAAGTGAAGGTAATTCAGGAAAATGTCATACCTTCATTGAGTTCAGCAATGCAGTTTGCCAGCCTGCATATTTTGGATCTGCTTATAAATCATGTTTATCCAGAGTTAGGTTTTTAGATCTGAGTTTTGGATGTTATAGCAGGACCAAGAATTTTTGGTTGGAGGAACCTCAGTTTCCTGTGGAAAGAATTTTATACCTGTGCCTCTGATACTTAGGTTCTGTTATAAATAAGTTAGTTAGATTGACTGTAGTTTATTTTGCAAAGTCAATAATGCAGTGCAAGGATAGTTACAGTAACATATGGTTTATTCAAACTATTTATTATGTGGGGTGTTACTGTACCATACTTTAATGTTGCTTGAAACAGTGTTATGTTTCTACCATTTTCTTTGTTCTTTTTTCAGGAAGATTACGACTACAGAGAAACCATAAAAAAGATTTTGCCAGCCCTTCTTACTCTGGATGATAAACCTACAGACGAAAGTGGTTCTGTAGCAACAAATGTCTTTGATGCTGATTGGGAGTATCTTGAAGAATTGCAGAGAGATGCCTTGGTTATGGAATCCAAGGAAAATGACAAAGAGACAGGTGTGTGAAGTATCCATCTTGTAACATATATGTATGTGTGACAAAAAAATAAATAGTTTTACATTTACCAAATTTTGCTTTTAGATATTTAAAAATTAATGTGATGGAGCCAATAGATTTGATTTTCTCATTATTAAGTAATCACTTTCATTTATTGAAGACAAATATGTTTTTCAAGTATATTTACTGTAAGAAGTTCTTTACAGTACATTTTCTTTTAAACTCAGGCCTATAAATTTATATTACCACACAAAGTGCTTTATGGCTAGTGTCAGAGGCTGGAAGACCTACAACTGCAGCCTTACAACCTGCCACATCATATAGACCAGGATCTGCACTCCGTCCTTCTTCTGGCTTTCGTCCAAGCAGTGCTGCCAGACGGCCAGCAACTCTGAGTGCAGGACGGCCCAGCAGTGCATCAAAAGAAAAGTCAAAGAGGCGACCAGCATCCAGTGGTGTGCATATCTTTTCTCTTGGGTCATTGCAAAATGTATTAATGCATACAGAGCAATATTGTGTAAATTTGTCTGATGTTACATGGCATTCAGACAAACAAGGGCAGTGTATGGTCTGTAGTCCTTTTACACCTTTTACACTGTACCAGACTGTATGTAATATGCAGCATTACGTGTGTGGTGGATTGCTGTCAGTCTTCCGAGACCAAAGCTTAGCCTCTTGCAAAGTTCTCCGCATTACCGTAGCCAATTCCTGCTTGCTGTGCTTCCATTGTGATTTGCCCTGCGGAGGGGAGGTAACCTGAATGACGGGGGAGGAGGGACTTGTCATCTGACATGAACACAATCATTGTTTATTCTTTGTTACTTCTCGAGGAGAACTCTCCAGGTTTTAGAACCATACAGTAGGACTGCCTTCACATTGGTGTTGAAGATGCGGGTCTTACTGCGGAAGAATAATAAGTCATCCATTCCTTGTGTTTTCTTTCTCTTTTCCCTAGAACTTCTGTACAGATTGTCTTCCAAATGCTCTTGAGTGTTGACCAGCGTTCTTCCACTGATTCTTCTGTCAGTCGTTAAATGGCCTCACATTTATTCTTGACTTCACAGTTATAAATTTCCCTTGTTCCCTTGCTCTTGAGGTACTGAGTACTTGAGCCAACTTGTGGTGTAGTCTGGATCAGTGAAGGACTTCAGCTTAATCTTGAAGGCTGCCACTAGATGCTGATGGTCTTCTCACTCAGACATCTTGGAAGTTCCTTCTCCACTTTCGAGCAACTGTTGTATGGTCAACACCATCATTGTGCAATGTCTAATTGATAGATTGTGACTCTTTCTTCATCCTGTTAATATATGTATAAACACTTTCACACAAGAAAACTTTGGCTTCAAATAATTTCTGCTTTCCATATTGTACTTGTAGAGCATGTTTTCTCACCAGACGCAGTTGAAGGCACGGAAGCAGTCAGCAATCTGACCTGTGGCAATGTGGTGTGTGGAAATCCTTCCAAAGCGCTTCGAGAGCGACGGAAAGCCAACACAAGTCAAGAACTGGTTAAAAAGTCTGAACCTGAGCTGCATGATTGTAGCTTGCAAACAGTAGGTAACACTTTATATGAGACTTAACATGCTAAAATAATCCTTCACATCATCTAGCAGTTGGTAACCTATATCTCACTTCATCTAGTACTTTGTAAACCATACAGATTCTTAAAGAAAATGTACTCAGAGTAACCAGTGTACCCAAGTATATTTGAATAAACTTTTTTTTCAGCATTTTATCCTGTTATTATACTTTGGTCCCAAACAATGTCTAGATTCAAAGAATATTTATCACAGCATACTTGGTTATGGTCACTTAAATTTCCTGATAACTAAGGCAGATTGCTCAGTTTGTTGTTGGTCAACTGAAATTCTGTGATTTGACATTTTCTTTGGATGATCTACCCAGCTCATCTCACTAATCTCTAGTCATTCCAGTTCTTAGAATTTCTAATTGTTCTGATCTTATAGAGCTGTGATAAAACAATACTCAGTTTTACAAGCCAAAGCTGAAAGAAAGTATGCAGGACATTCTGTTGTCTTGATCTGAAGTTGATATGACCTGTGTAGGCAGCAGCCCAGGACACACAGCTTGGTGTCAAGAAGACTGTCGTTGACATAACTGATGTGGGCTCTATTGAGGACAAGGACATCAGTGACCTGCTGCATGAACTGCAGTCTTGGAAAATAGAACACGAAAAGTCAGTTGACAAAGATTTTTTTATTCATTTAATGTATGAAAAAAAAAACTGTTCCATTCCATCAAAACACATGATCCTACTTTACTGCTGATAGAGGCTTAATATGCCATAGAAGGTAGTGTTTACATTATCCATGTTCTCTTTAGGAGATAACTAAGGTTTTTTTTGAGAAGATAAACCTTTCTTCGTATTCAGTTTTATTTCTGACCATTGTTTTCTTTGTTATTCTTTATGAGCAATATGCTAAACTTCTGTTATGATTGTTTATGTAACAGAAGAGAACATATCTTCATACAATATGCTATTAATTTTATCATGGGTCATGCCTTGAATTTGTAACTATCACAGTTACTTGATAATGGGTAAACAGCAAAAGCTGCAAGCTTGAATCTTTATGAATCTTGAAGTTTTAGCTTAGTTTAGCCCTTGCTACTGTTCGAGAATCATAGGGCTGCAACAACACATCGCCAGCAGACCCGGTTTTGGGCAGCCCCCGTCAGTTGCACACATGTGGTTCCGACGTCCTTTACCTCACTTTTGCTTTTCTTTTTCAAGACTGCTTTGGTCTCCCAACTCTCCTCTTCCCATGAGGGTTCCAGTCAAGTGGCTGTTTGGCAATGGTGTCAGTTGGTTTGCGCAGGGTGTGTCCTATCAAGCCCCATTTGTGCTTTTTGATGTCTTGGCTAGTGGCATTCTGGTTGGTTCTTTTCCACAGGCTGCTATTGGAGATCTTTTCAGGCCATCTTATTCCCAGAATATGCCGTAGATATTGGTTGGTAAAGGTCTTGACCTTGTTGTTGATGGTGTTTGTCACTCTCCAGGTTTGAGAACCATACAGTAGGACTGCCTTCAGATTGGTGTTGAAGATGCAGGTCTTACTGTGGAAGGATAATGCTCGGGAATTCCAGATGGGGCATAGGCTGTTGAAAGCATGCCTGGCTTTGTTGATGCAGCTTTTGATGTCATCGTCCGCTCCACCATCCTAGTTGACAATGCTCCCCAGATACTTAAAGCTGTCTCTTTCCAGGATGTTCTGTCAGGATGTTGGGTCTTTCTGCTTATTGTTGATCCTCATCACTTTGGTCTTCTTTCTGTTGACCTTTACGTCAGTCTTCTCTGCTTCTTCTGTTAGCTTACTCAGTTTGGTTTGTGCATGTTGGTGCTGATGAGATAGGAGACTAATGTCATCTGCAAAGTCAAGGTCCTCTAATTGTTTGGTGAAAGTCAACTGGATACAGGTGCTGATGTCCTGGGTTATGTATAATAATCTAGTAATCGTAATCTAGTCTATGACCATCAGGAAGATTGTTGGTGATAGTATGCAACCCTGTCTTACGCCAGTCTTTGTTACAAAAGGTTTAGTGAGTTTGCTGTTGTGAATAACTTGGCAGGACGAGTCTTCGTACAACACCTGAATAAGGTGGAATGCCATAGTGGATCATCAGCCTCCAGATGACGTCCCTCTCTACACTGTCTAATGCCACCTCAAAGTCCACAAAAGTTATATAGAGGTAGGACTGCCACTCAATAGATTGCTCAATGAAGATACGGAGGGTGGCAATGTGGTCAGTGCATGACCTATCCTGGCGAAACCCTGCTTGTTCTGGTCACAGTCTCTTTTTTAAAAATAAAAGTCATTGAAATTGTGCCTAGTTTTGTTTCTTCACAAATTTATAATATGGGTACTTCTAATTATTGTTTTTTTATCCGTTTTATCTGTTGTAGAAGACTTGAAAAAATCAGAGAATCCAAGGCACCACAGGTATTTAAAATTGAGCACGATGAGCTCAACGAAAAGCTTGATTTTTCTGGCAGTGATCTTGATGCTGACAATGAGATGTACAAGGATGATGATGTGGATATGGATTTTAGGCCCAGTTCTGCTATGCAGCAATACCAGCAGCAACAGCAGCTAAAACTGTCAAGTAGGAAGGACAGTTTACCTTCTGGATCAGGCCTGTCACATCTGAATGGAGCTAGACCCGGGTCATTCATGGAAGACACTCCTAAAGATAGTCCTGTAGATCAGGTTGTCAGCACCAGGCAGAGAGGAAGTAGAGAGATTCAAGAGCAGAAGAAGTCATGTGACGATGATGTGCACCTGACCAAAGAGTATGAAAGACTGAAAGAGCTAAAGAAGCAGAGTGAGAGAGGGAGGCTAGTTACAAAGCAGGGAGCACTGAAGGAGATTCGACCTCCGAGCCCTGGTTTTCACTCCACTCAAGTGAATCATCCTTCCAGTTCTATAGCTTCGCCATTTTCTGGGGCTCGATCCCCAAACAGCCCTACAAGCAAGGATGCCATCCAGCCATTTCCAAAAGAGCGACCAAAGAAGTTAAGGTTGAAACTTTCCAGTAGTGTGTGTGATGTGTATGTTGATCATGAGTGGCTTGTTAAATTAACCCAGACAAATTATTCTGTCTCCTAATGTCTTCTTTCAAAAATGCAAGCAGTCCACTTGTTTGCCATTTTATTTTTTTGCATCAGATGCAACTATCAGCAATTTTGATAAATTTCTTCAACACAGATAATGCATACATGGGAAGCATGTTGATAGAAGTTTCTGTGTGTGTGATTGTAGTTGTCTGCTTACATTGAAACTGATTGAAAGTACTAAAATCGTAGAAGTTTATTTAACTCATGCTCTGTTCATCCACACAGGATTGGTCCCACTGGATTGCCTGGGTCAACCCAACAGCCACTAGTTCGAGATATTATGACACCACCTGCAAAACCAGGTATGGCAAGTGTGCGACCTTCATCTTCACTGCCACCTTCTGGCCCTTCAAGCAGGATACGAAGACAGCTGCCAGAAGTGCCAACACTTCCATCTCGCCCACCAGTCTCCAAATCCTAGCCAATGCCACACATTCCCTTGAAATGGTGTAATCAAAGTAACTTGGTAACATAATGGCTTTGGAGTGTTGAGAATTAAGGGCTTGACTGTGAAGCTCCTAAAGTGCTAGATCAAAATGTATGCCTGTACTGCTGAGTTATCATTGTCCCAATCCTGCTGGGTTTTTTTTTTTTTATTATTTTTGATAAAAGTGGCTGACTTTTTAAACTTTTTTAATACTGTGCACTGTGATAGATTGTTATTTATCAGTTTTATGATGAAGAGAATCGAGAGCAAGGACCTGTCTGTTGTTGATGACTTGTTAATCCAGCTGTTTGTACAATGCATGTATGGAACAAAAGTTTAAGTACAATTTTGTGGGCTGAAACCAAGGTAAATTTTTAGAGCTTTATAGTCTTAAGGTCATATTCTTGCTATTTTTGTAAATGTAGCAGAAAAATTGAATAAAAAGTTCTCTCTTTTGGAGCACCTTGTTCCATGCTAATATAGTAAACATAGTCTGAAAAACATTATGCTTTATAAGCTATAACTGATACCGTCCACAAGTCTGCATTTCTCCGATGCAGCAGTGCACCATGTTGCTTATTAGTCTAGCCACCGATTCTTATATTCAAAGCAGAGATAAACAGTGAGATCATTAGGTGCTTGCTAGTGGATGATTTTTACACCCACTTGTGATATTCCTTTGGTTTATCAGCTGATGTATTATTTACTTTGGGCGCTTGGATGCTGAAGTCAAGTGCAAAAGCTGAGATGTGTATGTCATAAAGATTGCACAAATTTAATACTACAGACATAGAGGGATGAATAAAGTAGAAAAATACAGACTGCTCCTATATTTTTTTTTAGAAAAAGCTAGGTTATTTAAATTATTTCTTTTGTGTGCTGGCTTGGTTTCAATGAGTTACTTCACATTTTTGTTTTTAATTGGCTTTTAGGATAGTTGAACATCAGCATAGCAATGATCAGTTGATTACATTAATACTGGAAGTAAAAAAGTTTCCCTCAATTTTTTCTCCCAGAAGGCAGTGGCTGTAATTTTTTGTTGTTGTCATTTTTACTGTGCTTATTATTACATTATGTGGTGTTGACATGGTACACATTGTGATTACCAAAATAGATATGTTGTAAAGTGTATGGCAGTATGAGAAGGCTCTATGTGCAGCCTTACACTGTTATATGAAAAACTCCTGAAATACTAAGTATGCTTTTATCATGGCTTAAATAAAGCCACTGTTTCTGAACTGACAATGTCAGATACAATCGGAAAAAAAAAAGAAAAGAAAATGTGCATTTGCACACTGTATTTTTTTTTATTGCGAATACTGACAAAGCAGTCATTTGGAGGTGTTCACATTTTATGCAAATCAAGCTATTGATTGATTTAGTGAATAAATTATTTTTTGCATTTTCTCCACTTACATAATAATGATGTGAATTGCTTTGTTTATAGAAGTATTTACTTTTTTTTTTGTTTGCTTGTAACAATTTGTTTGCAATGATGCATCGAAGATAAAGAGATGCTCATAAATTTGTTCTTGCCTCTTTTCAGCCAGCTCTGGTTATGAAGCTGCTTTTGTCTTGTTACATTGGTGTCAAATTTTCAGTGTGCCAAGCTCTTGCTTAGCGATATTTTCATTTGATGAAGACCATGTCTGCATTCTTCCATAGTGGACTGGTGTTTTCTTAAAAACTGATGCTTGTAACAGAAATATTCACTATCCATGCCATATGTTGCCCTCCAAGAAGGCGGCTGGCATGAAAAAGCCATGTTTCACATTTATTTTTGTAATACAGTTTGGTCCAAAATGTTTTGTAAATATCTGCTTATATAATAATGCATCTTGTGATGTAAAAATACATGAACAACAATTATCCACCCAGATTTGTTCAAGAACCAGTCCTTTTTAAATTCACAACTGGAAAGACTCTACCTATCATGAAAAAAGCATTTTGTTCACAACCTTCAATTTTCTCCATTTAGCTTTATGTTTCATATTAGAAAGCAGCATGAAAGCCCAAAAGATTCTGCCACAGGTATTTAAACATTCTGCTGAGCTTATAATCGTTTTTTTAATGATTTTTCAAGAACTACGACAAACCACTTTTTAACATCCATCCACACCTGCCATCGCCTGTAATGTTAGGCTCTGTTTGTGGCCAAAGTACCTGGTCGATAGAGTTTAAAGCACTGTCTCACTACAATATGAGTGAAGTTTGCTGAGAAAGTCTAATGATAAAATCCCTTAGACACCATGAAAAGACAAAGATATCGGAAATTGAACTGTTCTTAACTGCTATCAGATAAACTCGTCACTTTTTTGGTTATGAGTAATGTATTTGATAGAGCATCAACTCCTATTTATGGGTAGCCTCAGATTACAGGTGCGAGCACACACATGATCCTGTGTGCAATTTCGTTTTCTTCCTTTCTCCAAAGATCTGTATTCAGATCTCTCTCTCACACACACTCATACACACATGTGCATCTGTTAATATTGTGCATAGGTCTACACGCAAAATATGGACTTTATACAATAAAGTATGGAATGTGTTTTCTACAATAATTTCCATGATTTTATTCCACGAATTTTAATTTTTTAAAGTGTCGGTGTTCAGTGTTTGCAGTCCATCCATGTGTAAATCATTATAGTTGTACATTTTAAGTTAGGTATTTAGTAGCTGTGTGATTGCTTGTATGTGGATGCAAGGTCAGGCAGGCGATTGGTGTAAGAGTAAGTAGTGTGTGTGTTCAAGATTTCATTAAATAATGTGACGTGTGCATTGCATTATATATCTCTGATGAAGACTAAGTTACAATCGTTTTGTCAGGAATCACTGAAACTTATTTTGTCTCCAGTTTTTTTTTTTAAAGGAAAAGGCAAGTGAACTAGTGAGTTGGGCTTAAAGAATAGGTAGAGATTTTCTGAATCATTCCGTCGAGATTTCGGGGTTTAAATGATCCGTGTCCAAAACACAGCAACGCTCCAATTCTCGTAGGCCGTTATGTTTAATACTCTTTTACGAAGGAAAACAATTGGACCCTACATCACGATTCTCAGGTATTCGTCGCTGTACTCGGCTTCGAAACTGCATGGCACGATCCTCAGATCCTCAGATCCCTGTGGCCTGCGTTCGACGACCGCACTTAAAAAACTGAAGGCTAACTCCAGCGCCATGTGGTTTTGAAGACAACAAAATATTCCGACTTCCTTTTACCACCCGAGAACTGTTTTAAATGCGATTCTAAGTAAATGATTGTTTTGCCGCCCGAAATTTGGGGTGAACACGATTCAGTATTATTTCAACCCAAATTGTCATTTCACTTGCCTTTTCCTATAAGCTAGGCAAGCTGCAGAAACCGAGTGACTTTGTTATGTAAGAAAACATTAGTATTAAAGTGAATATGTCTGTGATGTAAGAAAATATCATTAGTATTAAAGTGAATATGTATGTTTGGGACATGAGAAAAGATAAGTAGTGTTAGAATGAATACTGAGGTTTGATTTGCTGAAAGGATCATGAACCATTTTCTTATCAACATTTCAGAAATATTTCGAGGTATGTACAACTTACAGTGTACATCATATATGTCTTTATCTTGAATAACTGTGATCGAAATGCTTGGCACGGATAGCTCTGCAAATGCATGGACGAATTACTATAAAAGAAGTGGTGTAACGATGTTGTAGGCTGTTCACTCTTTAGTTGAACTCTTGTTAAAACACATGCTTGCTGATCTCTATCTCATGGATTTTTTTTTAACATGTGCATGACATCTAGTTTGTTGGTTTTCGACACATCCGACTCCGAAATTATATCATTACAATAAATAGCAAAATCCAAAAGTTGCGAAAAGAACAGTTTTGCTGGATAACACCATAACCCACCCGCTCTCCTCCATTCTGTATCACAGGTAAGGATGTTAACCGCCGCCACTGCTGACTGGCTCTGTGCTTGCCGTGTGGTACTCCTGAGTGTCAACACCCGACACATATTCCACCAGAAGTTTCAAGAGAAATTGTCCACCAGTCCAATGGCGCGATTGGGACGAGACTTGTGGGGGCAAGTATTAAAAAAGTCAAGGAAGCTTATTGTCAATGTTTACGGCAACTTTTCTGACCTGTCTTCAATGTTTGCACTGTCATCCCCAGCAAGCATCTATACCGTTGGCAGATATCATTTTCCTTTCAAAATTCCAGCTATAAATGTTGTTCGACCTCAGTGCAAAGGAGATAGGGTATACTCTCACAGACTGTACACTACGTCAGAGATCGAAACGTGAGCACCTATCAACTCCAGCATCTAGGGTGTCGTTTCTCTGTCAGATGTTGCCCTCGGCATTGTCGATAGCAGAGCATGCAAGAAGAAAAGGACTTTTAAATAGACGCTCATCTGATACTGTCTCGTGCTCTGACGTCAAAACCCTGACCTCAGGGGGTAGAAGCCACCCTCGATCAATGTCCTGAAGCCATGAAGTGATGCCGTGAGTCGGCGAAACTGTAGAGCTTCTCGTCGATGTGGTTCACTGTCACAGCAGACAATGGCAGCGAGTTGCACACTTGACATTCTGCTTTTTGGTAGAACTTAGACGAGTGACTGTCTCCATGTAGGTTCGCTTGAATGTTAGGGCATTATTTGTCGGTATGTTTACTAAATAAAATCACATTGTTTACATTTGCTGAAATATAATCTGTTACTGTGCGTCATCGGCGTGCGTAGACACACAATTTCATTGTTGTCATGACGACTAAGAAAAAAAACAACAACAAAAACAAAACGTAGAACGTTATTGCTCTTGCCTGTTCTCCAAGATGAAAGAAATCGATTTGTTTACCGATTGAGTGCATGTCTTCCCTCTCTTATGGCTTTTAGTATTTCAGCGGATAAAGCAATGTTTACCGTGTAACCTACCCCTCCAACAACAAAAAATATATAATATATATCTAGTTTGCGACACAATATTAAGAGCGGCTTTCTAGAACCTGATGAGAAGAGATATTTATAAATACCCAAGATGCCACTTTAACAAACCAAGAAAGACAACAAAGAGAAGTTTTTAGAAGTCTATGTCTTCAGGCAGTTTGACAAGATTTCAGAACTCAACAACGCGCCGAGGTCACAAGTGCATATTTATAGATGTATATAAACAAACTGAACAGTAATTGCTGTAGGCTGTACTCCTCAAAGCATAGAATGTGCTGACTCCATTACATATCTACTTCAGCGCATTAACAAGAAAAGACAACAAACAGCAAACATGTTGCCAATATCACATGAAAGAGCGATCAACTGACTTTGAGACAGGGTCAGAAAACATACAAAAAAAGTCAACAACATGTTAGTCAACAGAAGGCTGGATTCCACGGCACGGATAACGACCTGTCCTGGAATAGTTGTTTGTAAACAAACCTAGAATGCATGTGTGCGTGTAGGCGTCCTGTGATGTTGTGTTCTTTGTAAAGATACATAAGCTTCAATGAATTTGTGTGAGCTTGAGCTGTCTCTCACAGAGACAATTCTAATAAAATAAAAAGTGTTTGTCCATCACCTTCTGTAAAAGCTCGGTCAGATGGACAAAGAAACTGTGACTTTGATGTGAAACTCCATCAACGATGACCTGGTAATTTCACAAATATTTTTATGAATACTTTTATAAAGTCCACGGCAAGATAGACGTGGCAGTTCTAATGTGATATGAACTATTTTTCAACCACAAGTAGCTGTTGAAATTTCAAGTATTTATGCCAAAAATTTGTGTTTACTGTAACGGGCAGTTTCAAAGTCTGTTTTGTTGCAATAACGAACATTTTTGCATAATTCTCAGTTGACAGCTTTCGTGTCTTTAGTATGAAGAAAGCTGATCTTTGCAAACAACAATCAGATGAAACACATTATGTGTGTTTGTAGCACATTGTCTCACTGGTATTATGATGCGGGATGGGGAGAGAAAGAAGAAGAAGGAGGAGGAACAGAAGTTTCCGGTCCTCATGTCAGAAACACCAAAGCTTGCAAAAGAGAGCCTAGTATATAAAACCTGGGTAGTAGCTATAGCTAAGTCATGACAAAGCAGCCGACTCTGTAAAACAGGGGCCACACACAGAGAACAGCGTGCCCGAGGCAAGATATGAACCCAGGACATCAGATTTTCACTGCATTTGTGATAATCGTTGCATCACAGGATCGTCCAGACAGCAAGAAGACTAAAAGCTTAAATAACTTTCACTGACATTACCTGTTCTTAAACAGAGAGTTGTTAATGACAAAGCTACAATGTTATTCTTAGAAAACAAAAACAAAAATTGTGGCACAAACCATTCAAAAGAAGGGATAGGACCTTTTGAGCTACTGAGATATTTCCCAGTGAATGATAAATGAAATAAATGTCAAAATGGGTACGAGAACTTCCAAAAAAGTAACTTTGATAATGCTGTATGCTTCTCTCTGCCACCGGATATTTTTTTTTTTTTTTTAACCCTGAAAGACCGGACATCTTGCTCTTTCAAACCCATTCTTCTTCGCTTATTGCAGAGACAAGGCTCGTCTCATATTGTACTCTGTGACTGTGCTTGTGAGTGTGCGACGACGGGAAAGGAGGACAATAAAGTAGACAAAGTTATGAAAGAAGAAAGGAGTGGGGAAAAAAAAACAGGAAGGCAAGAAAAAAATAAAGTCATGAATGTTAGTAAATACACTTGCATCCCATAATCAGATCTAATCTGACTATTATTATCACCCTTACTTTTCAAAAGTACTTCGTGCAGAAGTCTTTTCGGCGAGAACATGAATGATAATTAACTTGGAGGATCAAGTAACTGCTGACACGTGACATTGGCCTCTCTGTTGATATGACGAGTTCTACACACAAACAAGTTTTACAACCACTTTGAGAACTGACTCCAGTCCCCGAGCCATTCGGTAGTCAAGAACATTTTAGTTAGCCATGCACACACCTTCTGAAGGTCCGTTGTAGATGTAATAAGTAAGCTGGTGTCAGCCTACCCAGTGTCATGGCCGCCTTCTGGACTACAGCTTGCTTAATTTGTTTCAATTGTCATGGCGATAAAAAGTAAACTTAAAAGTCCACAAAGATTGAACTCGGAGCATGAAACAATGTCCTCTATGCTGTCTAGTCTTTGTCTTAAAAACTACACTCTTCGAAATCATCTACTTGTTTGACTACACGATGAAGTATTTTAGAAAAATGGCAACCAAAATTTTCAATCATCATCATCATCATCATCATCATCATCATCATCATCATCATCAGTGAGCACATAGTAATATGCAAATATATGCTCTTCAAGCCACTGTACTTATGGTGGTGTCTTGTCTTCTCTCTATGACGTCACTCAGAAGGGAGATCACTCTCATACAACAAGCAGTTTCAGGTTCGACTATTTGCCTGAATATGTCATGCCAAGCATATCTGCGCCGTTTGTCTGTGATATTTCCACACTGTGTCAAAGGTAGGTGACTTGCGTTGTAACTTCGAAGGTCTGGAACACAGAAAGCAGAGGCGACTGTGTTTACTGAGTGTCAGACTTCTTACCTTCATGTACTTCATGTTGTGGAAGCAGTAAAATCAAGTAACAATGAGACTAAAATCCCTCCTTAACCGTACACATATATTTTTTGTTTTTTGTTTGTTTTGTTTTTGTTTTTGTGCGTGTAATTCGACAGAAATCGTCCTGTGCTTCATAAAGCTATCTCATGGACGCAGATTTCCTCTACTAGAAGACTACATCAGCTCCTTCCCACACCTGCACATCCATTCAACCTCATTCATGCTACGTGCTACTACGTCACTCGACCACCTACCACGTAGTTCGGTCCACGACCGGGAACACTCCTGACCGACGCCTTGCTCTGATACTTCGGCGGAAGCCTTTCTTCCCACGATTCCTTGGGTGAATCCAGAACCTCTTCCTCGCCATTCGGGGTCGTTGCAGATAAATTCGACAAGGGGATGCCACTTCCGGAGGCCAGACCTGCCAAAGTTTCTGGAGATTTGGTCTGGCTCCCGTTGCCCGGGGCGGCCGCCGCACTACAGCTGGCCCCGCCGCCGGCAGTTCGTTGCGCACTGTGCGTCGTGAAACCGTTGTTGACATAAAATATACTTCCGCTTCCGCTTCCGTTGGGAGCGCTGACGCTGTCGAAAGGCACGTCCCCGTACGCCGTCTCGCACGCTGCCGCATGGTTGTCGAGGCTGGCGCTGCGGCGCGGAACCGTGTAGCTGCGCGTCACCTTCGCGCGCCGCTTGGCAGAACGAGGCTTGCTGGCACGCGCCGCCTTCTTGTTCTTCTGCTCCATCTGCTTCTCCAGCTCGATGGCTGCGTCTATCGCCTCCTCCTGGGCTTTCTTTGCCTCCGGCTCGTCCTCGTGTTCCGCCGGGTCCCTCAGGGCATCCTGCAAGTAGAGAGGAATGTCAAAGAGCATCGGTCCCACAGTGGCCGAGAAGCTAGTAAGGTGGCTCACTGTGCCTAGTAGAAGCTCCACGTTCTCGTTTCGCCACCTTTTACCTCCCCTGATGAATCTGGATACCCGTCACTGCCGTTTAATCACACACATATAAATACACAAAAATACACACATGCACACACAAACACATGGGTTTCATGAAGCACAACAGCGAAGGTTGTTTTGGTTTAATATACTATCCCCCCAATACACTCTCCCCATCCCACCCCACCCCTAGCTTGGAGGGTGAAGGCTGAGGAGGGGCACCTCACCGCAAACAGACGTCCGTAGATTTCGTCTTCGCAGTAAGCGTCTTTGCCGAGGGCGGAAACCAGCATGATGGTCGTACAGGAAGTGACGGCATTCAGGGTTGTGCTGCGCCTGCCCAGACCATCTGCAGCAGGTCTTATGACGTCATGATTCATTCATTGATCTATTGATGAATGGATCCGTGAAGGTATGGATGCACAGCATGAGATGAAATCGATCGGGTTATATGGTTAGCTTATTTTAAATCTGTCATCATAAAAGTATGAATCGAACGAAATCCGTTAAAATTACAAGAAATTAAGAAGAATTACAAAAAGTTATCCTAGAGACACATTAGGCCAGGAACATGGTGGACAGCCCCCGCCACAGACTGTGAAGAGATCACTACATGACCCTTCACCAAGAAATGAGTCACTGAGTGGGAAACTGGATTTTTGTCGTCTGATCTTCAAGTGCATTGATCTGTATGCAAACCATTGATACATAAACTCAGCCAGTCGATCAACAGTTATGGCTGGATGCACAGGCATTGCCCTCAAGGCATTTACGGATGTGCTTTGTCTCTCGGAACTCAGTGCAAATGCAAGTTGGTGCCGTTGGAACAGTAAATGTAAGTGGCTCAATGTGTGCAGGGTACAGATTGTAAGAGGAGGAACATAACCCTTTCCTTTCTTTCCAGCCCCCTTGACGGTTCTTGATAAATCCTGTGTCCATTTTTGCTCGGTCGGTAGTTTTCCAATGGCAAGTCTTAGCAGCCTCGGGACGTGTGACCCCTACATTGACCCCTAACCACACCAGGCTACACAATGGGAACGACAGCATAAACCATCTAGTTCGGATGGCGGTGTGACTGTTGTGGCGATTAGTGTTAGTGTGGAGATTAGCGTTTGTGTGGGGACTAGCTTTTTTGAGATGAAAGATGATTGTAGACATATGTACTTACACAAACAGGCAGTGATTTCTCCCTCTGGAAGATGAGAGTTCCGGCACAGGGCCACAAGCAGCTGAACGTCTTTCTGGAGAAGAAATACAGCAACTGTCACTCCGTCACTAACGGTCCACCTTCCGTCTGACAGTCATGTTGTAGAAGCTGTATGTGAGGTTGCAGCAGTCCTCAGTCTCCCCAGGGTCATCTTACATCCGCCAGGAATTGAACATCAGTCACTACGATTTTCAGTCATGTTTTTATCGCTTTTATAAGTTAACTGATGAAACCTGTAGATGACTGCATTCCTTTACACCAGACATTCACGACCAGGAGATGTGAAGCTACAGTTACAGGTGAGAGGCAATAATTGGAGACATGTTTGCCAAAGATTTTACATGATGGTTATTTAGAAAATATCGAAGACTTGGTTAAACATTTCTCCATATTTGTCTGGTTAAGAAGGACCTTTGTAAATACAGTATCGTTTCAACACAGCACTCACCCTGTCTCTCTGTCTCTCTGTCTCTCTCACACACACACAACGCTCCATCTCTCCCCAGCTGTCACACACACTAAGACACAAACACATACACACAATCAAGCACGCACAAATACGTACGTGTATCTCCTATCAACAAGTAAAAGATGTTAATTATTAAACTTAACAAAATTACCCTTATTTCTGTGAGTAAAGTTTGCAATTTTGCATTCTTGAAATCTGCTTTCTTCTTTGCTCGCTTCATGTTCATCATTTCGATGTGGTGTTTATGCTTTATTGTCATCAGGAAACCTGCACATCATTTTCATTATCATCATCATCGTCCTTGTCAGAAGATTTAAATCTTAAGGTAACGAGATTACAAATTTGTTCATGCCCACACAGACACATTCCCGCATAATTACAGTATCACAGACCAATTACACTCAAAAGCAAAATAGTTCTCGAGAAAGGATGCTAAAGAGAGTTTTTACATGAGTTGTTATCGAGGGCTGGATGTAAAGGAATGGCTGCAGAGGACTGGTTGTGGACGAGAGGCTGTAGAGGAGAGTTCTAGAAGTAACTCACTGTTGACGATGCGGACGACCCGCCAGGGCAGCAGCAGGACCAGGATGGTGGCGGCATCTTTGCCCGTTTCATACCAGCGGCTGTCGAGGAAGACGAAATCCAGCGCAAAGGACGCCAGCACGATGAAGGCGTCAAACACCTGCAACGTCAGGCTGGGCGTCAGTCAGGTCAGAGGTCATGCAGTCTTTCCATCATTAAGTTGATCAGAAGACAAGGCGCGTACACACACACACACAGGTGTATATTAAATAGAAATAAAAGACCATACCTCAAATCGTTTCTTGAGAAAGCCTGTTCCCATGCAGATAAGTTTTGCGAGAGTCTGGAGACAAACCAAAAGTAAACATTAAAATTTCACTTTCCCGAAAGAACAGCCATTGAACTACAACGCTGATCTTACCCTATATTACACCTGTTGCTTCGGGTATTCTTTATTACCTCCTCCTGCGGCTCCTCTAGACCCTTCTTCATCGTCGTCGTCATTAGAGGGTACACGGACGTTTCGCCGACGGACGTTTCAGCGCGGGGCACTTCATTTCGGCATTTCACGCGGGACCTTTAGTCGAAGTCAAGTGTGTGACGCCCCTTAGCTCACACATTTCTCTCGCCATTGTATCAATGTATCAGTGAACTCTCTCTCACTATCCCTCCTCATGTGAACCGTTAGCTCACACATTTCTCTCGCCATTGTATCAATGTTTTTTCTCAAAGCTGTTGCTCATAATCTGTGACAATCAAAGTGAACTGTCTGTGAAGTCTGTGTGTAAAATTTGTTTGAAATAAAGAATTATTGTGTAATCTAGTAGTTACTTTCATTCTTTGACAAGTAAGTAAGCTCTCTCTCTCTCTGACATAATGCGGCGAAACGCCGGTCGGCAAAACGTCCGACTCCGAAACGTCCGTCGGTGAAACGTCCGCACACGTCATTAGAGTAGTAACTGCTCATGATGTTATTACTTGCTAACACTCTTTCTTCCTGACAAGATTTCTTCATGGTTCTAAAAGATTTTGTTCGTTTGATCTTCTTAGTTTATTGGACTTTCGTGGTTAAGTAGTCACATATTACACAACATGTGTCCTTTAGTCATACGCGTATAGACGGCTTAGTTGAGAGTGTAGTAAATAATGAGGACGAGAGAAGAATCTACTTCAGCTTACCAGCCGGTAAATAATCATCAGAACGGATCTAACCAGCCTCAGCTGGTCCTGTAGTGGAAACCGTCTCACTGCAGTGCACATGGCAATGAAGGGCAGACAATGTTGCCTCGTCACTTGGATCTCACCTACAAGTGCCCATCCATGCAGGCTAAGCTTGTAAGATTGAATTAATAATCGTAAAGGTAGTCCTATGGTCTCGGTTCGTCAAAGTTGCTTTTTAAGATGTTTAGGGCGATAATTATTCAGACAGTACAGGGCCACAAAATCTACAGCGCAATCTCCTCTTTGTTTAGTTCAGGTTTAAAGTTTGTGCAGCAATGAAACAGCCCACGACAGTATAAGATAAGAGCGTTAGCTTCGAGCTATGACATCACTCCTACCCGCCATCACGAGCTGCTCTCCATTACTTCCTGTGACAGAACCCCCATTCCCCATTGAGAAGCACTACAGAAAGGTGGCCGCTGCGTCCGATAGTATGGAAACCTTTTACCATACTGTACCATAATGCATCTTTCTGACTGCTGCAGAACGCGGTAAACACAAGATGCCTGAAGACTTTGCAAAGAGAGACCATGATGAAGGTAGCCCGCCACGAGATTGTAAGAAGGAAAAGGTCGGTCGTCTCTCTAGATGTTCATCGTCCAGGTTCCAGTCAGTTTGTCAGTCTTCCCTAGTGATCTTAGACCAAGGAGGATGGACGTCGAGGAGAAGAAGCAAGAACAAGAAAAACAGCAACAACTAAATTATAACAAGAAGAGCAAGAACCCAATGATGATAAGAAGAAAAGGAAGGAAGGAAGAAAGCGATGTTGATTTCTCTCAGTGGACGTGGCAAGGTCTGCGTTAATCCATTTTTGTGGAGTTTCCATGTCTCTTGAGTGCTGCACGTAGCATCTGCCATCTGTCTTGTAGACCAATTTGCTGTCATACATCTGCCAAATGCTCTTCTTTCTCACAAAAGCTCTCTTTTAGTGCTCTTTTAGTCTTTGCCGGGGCACAAATTTAGCCGAAGATCTGGACGAGGACAACAACAAAAGCCGGCGTGGAACTTCAGCCACCGGGGGCAAGAGCACCATGCCATTCACTTGACCCTATCTTGCCACCGAAATATAAGTAAACCCCTGGGTAGAAACACATGCAGCCTGAGCATTTCACTGTGATATGTAAATAAGAAATGTGAGTTTGATTGCGGACACAGTAGCTTCTGAGTGTATTTGACCATGTAAGCTCAATATTCGTTGGCATATATATATAACTACACGGATAAGCACTTTTCTTTACAATCTTGTTGTGGTCACCTTCAAACAAAATTTGACAAATGAGAGGATGGAGAGTGAGGAAGGAGAGCGGAGCAGTCTGCAGCGCCACCTGTGCAATGAGAGGCAATGAGTTACAACTCTACCCAAGAGGCGTTGGGTGACGTCAGGGTGTGAAGGGTGTTGTTGACTTCAGCGCAGTTCAATGAGTCGCGGTGACCGTGACACATGCTGACCTTTGGCTGGTCATTGCCACGTCATCAAAACAAACATGGATGATAGCCAGCCACCGGGCGCTCATGCCGAAAAGTCACTGGACCGCAATGGGTACAATAATAAAAGCTCTTTGTGCTGAGTTCTGGGAGGTACATAGCCAAACGACAATAACCGTGGGTTTACCCCCCTACACACACCTCCCATCACCTCCACATTACCGTTACACTCACTCTGTGTGCACACAAAGCAGACGCACATTTAATATGCTGTGTGTAAACGAACGAATGAACAAATTAGCCATTAACAGGCTGTGAGACCGCGGCTTTGCTTGTGTAGGAAACCGCTACCAGCATTTATGCCTTCAATGGAGAGAATCATTTTACCCAAACTACTGCCAGATTGGTAACTGCTGTATGTTTTCATTGTTCACAGACCTTTTGTAGACAAGTCACTTACTAATTATTGTCTTACAGCATGTAACTCCTAAATAATGGAATACTTTCGATCGGAGTGCTGGTGTGTAAATCATTTTTGGAAGAGTTTAGTAAGATAAGAATACAATTGAAAGAATTCGATATTTGATATTCAATAAAAGAGAATTATATAAGTTTCTCGGAAAATGGTAAATAAGCTCACAGATCATATGGTCAATAAGTTTGCCGGTAAGCGGTAAATGTTCACCGGAACTAGGCAAGTGGCCAGTCAGTAACATTTTTCACTTGAATTCGACTGCTTTAGTACAAAAATATATCAGTTCCTAATTAATATATCAATATCTTATTCGCTTGTTTTCCGAAGTGAAAGATATTACAGTAAATTAGCAAGCAAACGTTTAGTTTCTTTACCTTCTATCATGCTAAGTATCACACAATCGTCATCTTCATTTAAAACAATTTCCTAATTTTCATGTATATTAAAATGTTTAAAGTATCACATTACAGTGTGAAATAACCTCTCGAAGAAAAATGCAGGTTCAAAAAGCTTTCAGCACTAAATCCACATTTACATTGTAGACGCTGAACAAGCCTCACAAAACGACGAATCTGTTTAAGCAGGTTTTTTCCATTAATTCTACACTTAGTCGTTCTCAAGGAGCATTTAAATACTAAACTTACGTGTGTAACCGTGTGGTAAGGTGGGGTTGTATGGTGACAACACCAGTTCAACACTCGAACCAAAAAGGCAGGAACAGTCAGCAGGTGTGCGACCCTTTATTTCTTGTATGATGGTCACGGCTGCGTCAATCGCCCTATGCGCTAGAAGTCGTGGCTGTCTCTTCTTCGTCGTATTAGCTGTGCGCGATGTCTCTTCCGCCGACTCTGTTCTGTCCTTTCGTCTCAGCTCTGCCCTTATATACACCTATCGGGCGGGAACTTTTTGCGTTTCAGCATTTTTTCGCTGATCAGCACTTTTTTCCCATACCTCAGCACTTTTTTCCCATGCATCAGCACTTTTTTTCCCATGCATCAGCACT